>MU224509.1:3507628-3523884 GCA_018584345.1 Thuja plicata
TCTAAGCCACAGGTTGGCCCAGAACATAAATTAAATACAAACACATAAATTAAATGCCACAAGTCGGCCAACAACAACAATTAAATGCCCAAAATTGATGTCTTAGTAAAATCGTGATATCTCCTAGTTCCAGATGAATTAGGACTCGTGCTTCAAATTGTAGGTAGAAAGCTAGGCCCTCTTCAATCCTTGAAATTTTCATCCTCTAAATCTTTGTCAAAAATTACTTATACGGCGTGTAATAGGCACCAAATTCCTAATCAAGGCCGAGCTCCTCCCAGTCCATGCCAAGCAACCAAGACCATGCCAAGTTCCATTAAATACATCAAAACCAATTACCCAAGACCCAAGTAGGTTTATCCAACTCTACCAAACCCCTCACACATGAAAATAAGTCCACACAACTCCATCAAATCTCCCAAACATGCAGGATAGCCAACTACCCTGGGATGCTCCTGCATCAATACTATTGCACAATGGGATGACATGAAGAATGCTCTTGATAATAGGTTGAAGAGTGCCAAGGATGAGCACTCTTTGTTGGAAAAATTAACCCAAATCAATAAATAACTACATGAACCTATAATGGATTTCAATCTAAGTATAAGAAACATTTATACATAATACCCATAGCTAAGTGACCTAATGGTGACACCAATTTTTTTTAATTATAAAATCTATGCCTTTAGAAATAATTTTTCATACTAGAAGGCCTAGGGTAGTATATATGGTAGTCACTCAAACACTCACAGTGGAACTATAAGATGACCTCATTACCATTGGTAAATGTAGAAAAGAATTTCAAGTTCCTAATGCCCAAGATTCTACTTCCTCTTATCCCATGTTGCAAATATTGGTGAATGATGTAATTTATATCAAACAAAAATTTCTGAAAGGAAATACACCCTTTCCACAACCTTATCAAGATATTCCAAGAAGGAATACTAACCAATCTAGTCCTAGTGGTAGAACATTATAGCTCTCGCCTACTCAGCAAAGATTCACAATTGAAGCTCCTAGTGGAAAGGCTAATATGTGCCTTTTTTACTTGACAGACGACCATGATGGTATTACCCATCGAGAGATGGCTTGATATGGGGAGATTAATAGTGAGAAGGAAATGGTGGAAGAGGTTCTTGAAGATGAAGGAATCCCTAAACAATGGGGTGAGTCTGTAAGTTGTTTCCTTGAATATGAATCTGATTCAGAAAGGGAAGGCCCCATTTTGGTAACACTAGAAGATCCTACATGCATCACTCTGACAAGAAACCAATTCAATTCCAAGTCTCATAGGAATACACCATCTTTAGAAGCATTGAACAAAGTTACCTATTGTTGGTTTTATTTCCAGTTTGTAGTATGCCCAGTAAAATTTTTGAAGTTCCCAATCATTCCTATGCTCAAAATTTGAAGGTCATGTTTGAAATTACTTAAATATCTCTCCAAATAGTGTATTTGGCACCCTAAATCTAGTGAAAAATGTCAAAAACCCTAAGTCCTAGGGTTACCCCTGTTTGAAAATTGCAAAAAACCCTAGTATCTTAGTCGAGTTTCTATTTTGAAGTTACTTTTTTGCAACTTAAGTTTTGAGAAATTGTCACGTGCTTATTATGTTAGTCACTTAGTCTCATGAAGTAAAAAGAATATTCCATTCTATCTAGAGACTTGGCAAAAATCCTTTGTCTCATTATCTCCAGATAAAAATAATATACCTCAAAGTATATGGAGACTTAACGCAAACTGTCCATCTCAAATTAGATCCTACGGTGTTCGGGTTGTCTCGTGATTAACTCTACAGTTTGAAAATCATTTAGCAACACTCAATTTCCATAGTCACGAGGTCTCTTGATTAAACCTGAGTTAAGTGTCAGTTTTAATATTAGTGTTGTCACCTAGTCACGAAATAAATCATGGGTTGAGTTAAGAATCAAGAGATTTGGAGACAAAAATAGGATGAAAATAAATCCAATGATATTCTTGAGGTTGCTATAAGAGTTTGAAAATTCAAAAGTGATCTGATGATCAAGATACAAAGGGATAAATGAGACATGTGTTATTCAGTTGTGTAATCTCTAATAAAAATTTAAAATTGAGAAGTACACCTAGCAACTTGGAGATAGCACTCGCGAAGTCTCGTGAGAAATTCGGGTTTTCTTTTCAAATCTGGAGACTTGGCACTGACCGCTAGATGGAGATGAAAGAAGATCAATGGTTGTCACGTTATCTCTGGATGACAATAATAAAGGTGAAATTATCAAGCGATACGAGACAAAGATTTTTGTCACGTGGTCTCTAAATAAACTATGAGTTAAAATATTGGTTCGGTGACAAAGAGATATAACAGTCACCAAGTCTCCGAAAGTAAGCTAAGGTTAAAGATCATTTAGTTGATGGATTAGTCCTAGTGTCTCCAAAATAAAATGAACTAGGAGATTTCATCAAGTGACAAGGAGATAGCCATTGATCTGGAAATTGATCTAAGGGCAGTCGCTAAGTCTCGGTATGAAACCACAGTTAAAGATAACATTCAGTGACAAAGATATTACACAGTCTCGAGGTCGCTAGAAGTCAAACCAGAGTTAATGTAAAGACTTTTCTTTAGTGCAATGGTGTACAGCTCCCAACCAATAGATTTTCATAGATTTATGCCAGATCAAAAAATGGCCGAGTTGTGTTTAATGACAGCCAATGAGATTTGATTTTGATCTCTTTTCAAATTTTATAAGGTTTAAATAAAAAAAATGCACTCATTGATAATTGATTGCTTGTCAGTTTGAAATTCCACGGCTATAAATAGAATTGATGTCACAGTATGTAAACTAATGGCAGAAGTGATTGAATTGTAAGTTTGCAAGTTTCAAAGAGATGGCTGCATTTATTTCTCAGATATAAGTAAGCATATCCATTGTCATTTTATTTTACCATCTTCAAAGTTTTCAAAGCTAATATTTTTATAAAAGATTAGCAATTTTATAAGAAGAGTAGAGCTTTCCAGAAGTGTGTTTTGAAAGAAGTGATACCCTAGTTCAGAATTCAAAAGGCATTGTGATTGGTGGTGTTTTCAGTACTTATAAGTTTAATTCATAGAGTAATTGATAGCTTGTGGTGAGGGTTTGTAGGAGATTTGTTTCAATATCGGTAATATAAATTGGAACAGAACAAGATGAGTCAGGCAATGAGTGTAGCTTCCACCAGTGGAAGAAGTGGTGATGCCGATGATAATATGAAAGGGGAGCACAATAATTCTGAAGAATTCATCTACTTGTTTCAGGGATCAAGCCAAAATAGAAAGGTAAGCGAGCTGATACTCTCATTGATGATTTGCACTTCATTAGGGATGATAAAACCCTTGGCTCTTCTGGTTATTCCCTCTTCAATTACTTCTATAATAATAGTGATGAATTTGTGCCTATCTTGAACCCATGGACCTGTGGACTAGCCAAATTAATAGTCCCTGACATCTTTGTAGATGCTGATTTTATCTTAGAAATGGCCAGTAGATATGATACCCTAACCAAAACTATAAAAAGGGACGACGGGAAAGCCCTAGTAACCCTAGATAGAAAAAAATTTATGAAAGCATTTATTTATACCATCCCATGGCCATAGAGATAAACTTGAAGAGTTTAGAGAATAGGTATACGAGAGAGTCTAGCATTGCTTCCAAATTTGTTCAGGAACATCATGTGGCAAGGAGAATGAAGAATTATATAACACCCATCCCATGTACTGCCCCATACTACTAAAAATACCTCAACTATGAAGTATATCTCCTATGCATTGTGCAGAGTGTTAGGAAAGGATGGAGGACCTAAGAGAATCAACTTAGACATCCTTACGATGGTCCTAGATATGCAGAACCCTCATACTAGTACCAATTATGATTATATTCAGTATATAACTGATCAAATGCATCAAGGATTTATTAACATCCAAAACCTAAAAACAACCCCAGATTCATGCATTATTCCATTTTAATGCATTTAATTTTATACAGCAACTTTCCTATTATGAATGTTAGTATTTGAGGCCTCAGAGGTTTCATCAGAACCAGGCCAACCCCATACAGTTTTGGCTGAGAGTGTGGAACTACACCTTAAGGGAACAAGAATTTTGTGCTTTTAAAAATTGGATAGTTTATCCAATACTTAAGTGTCTAGGTGTGAACAAGACAAGGCTACCAATAAAGTTGCTACAACTTCTCAGGTCATGCCAGTATGTTGATAAGTGGCTAGGAGATCACAATTGGGGTGACTTCTATTATGACAATAATTTTACATTGATTAGGGTGTATGGTTGCACTCACCCAACCCATGTCCTACCATTCCATGTGCCACATAGAATTGCAGCAATGGAATTTTTCAGCTAACTAATTTTGACAGACAAGGAACACCTTGCTCCTCATAGGAAGGGTAAATTTACCCCAAGATAGTTTAGGGTCTACAATTTTACAATTGGTAAGTAAAAGGGCATTAGATCCATTGAACAATTGGATGAACCACTACAGAATGAATGTAGCCCTTTATAGATACATAGACATAGAACGCTTCATATTGAGTGCCAAGAAGCTGTTGACACCCACCATTCTATATACAAAAGATCATGAGGAATGCATGAAAGAAGACTTAATAAGAAATATACTGGAAGATGAGGAGGTTTATAAAAGAGATAAGAAGTTTAATGAATCAATGGACTTAGAGAGAAAGGTAAAGAGGAAAGGCATCTCTTTTGGGGGTTTCTTCCTAGATTTTCCATATTTGAAAAGGCTTGATGCCATGATTGAGTCTCATACTCTGTTATGCAATCAATTGGAAGATGCACTAGAAGTGCTATAAAAGGCCCATAAAGTGTAGTCATCATCAGAATATGATGAGGACAATTATGAAGAGTACTTAATTCCTACCTCCCCTCCAGTGAATCAAGCATTTGTTGAAAAACATGCAGCTGAGGGTGAGAACATAATTGACCTAACATAGGTCCTAGAAACTAAAGTTACCAATGAGCCCCACCAAAAAGAAAAAGAGATGAAATAGGGGAGCCATCAGATAAAACAGACAAGAAGAAAGACATAATTGTTACTCTTATCACTGGTAACAGAGCCTATGACAATCAGTTGAGAAAATAGATAAGAGCATGGAAAGAAACCACAGAAAGATGAAGAAGAGGAAATAGAGTTACCTCTCATGACATGCACTGATGAAAGATTGATATATCAAGATCAATTTCTAAAGGATGGAAATTTCATCAAGACCAAGGAATTCAAAGAGTTCCTCATCTGGAACAAACATCAACAAGTTTTTGCACAACTAAAATTAGCAGGTGGTGATCTAGTGACCTGTGATTCTCTACAAACATTGTAGGATTATGATCCTGAAGCAGAACAAATCACACCAGAAGAGGCAAGACAACTAGTAAAGGCTAGTGGGATGTTGTTAGTAGAAGGGTGGGATTTGGATTCTGCTTTCATTATAGACAAAATAAGGAAGCAACCTGATGTAAAGTTTTCATCAAAGATGTAGGTTGGGGAAATGATCAGAGGATTTGTATACAATCCAAAATTCTAGGCATTAGCAATGTGGAGCCTAGCTCCAAAAGATTAGAAGCCATCCCTAATAAAAATTCAAGAGAAAATGGAAAGAAATAAGATTATATGGTCAGTCCAAAATACAAGAGCCTTGGAGATTTCCGAAGTGCTCACCCATTTTTCTCAGTTGAATGAGGCTAAGGTTGTCCAAATGTCTAAAAAATTTAAGAAGCTCACTAGTGAAACTAGTGATATTGTCAAATATAGGGAGTTAGCTTTGATCAAGATCAAAGAACAAGAGAAGATGATAGAAGACCTCACACAAAAACTTCTTGATATGCTAGAAGCTGCCCTTGCAGAGCCCAAAGAGGTGCAAGATGTTGAGATCCAAATAGAGGAAATAAAGCATACTGCATCAAAAAGTGGGCAAGAGGTTAAGGAGCACAATAATGTTGTATTGGGTGCATTAACATAAATTTTGCAGCATAGGGTAGATACAATAAAGGATAATATTGATGTATTATATGGATCTTAAGGAAAATTTCCAGGCCTGCACGTAGTGGTCAAAATTTTTATCCAACTTTTGAACCCTTATTATGCAACATGGTCTGGAAGAACAAGATTATTTGAAAGGTTGGTATCTTTGCAACCACTTAGGTCAGACCTGCCAGAGATAGTAACCCAGGTTGGGGTTGAGATAGAGAAAATTGGAGCCACCTTGTCCATTTTCAAAGGAAATCCTAATCAGATAGAGGCAATATTGAACATGTTTGGACCAAGTTACAATAAATTTGTGCCTTCGATTAGATCAAAGGACAATCAGATCAAGACACTAGGTGTATGGTGTTCAGAATTCGACACTGTACTACCTAGTAAAGAGGTTTATGTTTCTAATAAAGGAGAACTATATATGGAGAGATACAAAAAAATTCTAGATGAATCATTTATGGAAGAAACAAATTTTAATAAGTTTATCACATATATGAAGAGTATTACTGATGCCACGTGGGAAAGATAGAAGACCCAGTTTGAGAATATAAAGAGCTTTGAATGGCCAAAAGAAGATGTTACAACATGGGACATATTAACAAAGTCCAAGAAGAAAAATCTTGTCACTATTGACCTGGACATCAAGGATGAAGAATAGGAGGACACATGGTACCTTCTCTTTGAGCACAGGAAGGTTAGAAATCATAAAGAATAGTGTAAGTTAGCCTTTATTGGCGGTGACTAGGTCTCAATGAAAATATTAGATGCTATCCTAAACATATACAGACAAAGGTGCCAAAGATCACAAGAAGATAAAGAATAAATCAGATGTTATTCTCCATTTTTTCCATACATTGATTGTTTCTTTCTGGTCTTTTGTCTTTTCTAGATTTTAGGCTTAGGTCTTAAAACCATCTAAAGCTTGTAGTATCCTTACTTCTTAAGGATTCCAAGATGGTTCTAGCCTATATATAGAGCTCATTGTTACAT
Source organism: Thuja plicata (assembly GCA_018584345.1). Classification (NCBI taxonomy): domain Eukaryota; kingdom Viridiplantae; phylum Streptophyta; class Pinopsida; order Cupressales; family Cupressaceae; genus Thuja; species Thuja plicata. The sequence continues at coordinate 3,514,632 of MU224509.1, forward strand.
TTTTAGGGATGATGGAATGGAATTACAAGGCAGACTACTAAAATTTGTCTTAGCCTCTGTACCTTTTTGTTTATCTGAATGTATTTGAAGCATTAAGACATTAATATTATATTTTCCAATCTCTATTTTGCATCTTGGTTGTCACTTTTCATTTATGTTACAGTTCTTGTATGTTTATTTGTAAGACATTTAGACATAGTGATCACAAGGTGGTTGTGCAGTCATTTGTGAGCTCCTTCAAGGAAGGATTAATTATTTCAAATGACCCTAGAGAACTTAGCATTAATTTAAGGATTTGATGACAGTTATAGAACTAGAGGATAATATGTAAGGCATTTTATATTTGTTTCAAGTATTTTATTTATCACCTTATTATGGATTTATACCAGATATTGACTCAGTAGCCCATAGGATCAGGCACTGGTTTATAGTTTTGCATTGTAATTGTTCAATCATCCAACATTTTGAGAACAATCATTCAAATACATTACACTTATAAAGAGCATACATTCATAAGAAATTGTACTTACAGAGTATATAATTCAAGTCTACTGATTCCTTTAAGAGAGAATCAAATAGGTTATCCCTCCTAAGTTCATAAGAACTATAAAAGGAAGAAGGATGAGAATCCTTAATGCATTACTATTTGCTGTTGTCAAAATACTAGTTTGGCTTATTAAGCTTTGTATCAGATTATTCATAGTCATTTGCATAGTTATCAACTTATTGGTACATTAAAAGGCATTCAGTAAGTTAGTAAGAAGATATAATCCACTATAAAGATACTATCAATCAGTAATCATTCATAGGTAATACCTGCCTGAGTCAGTAGATCTCAAAAAAGAAGGAGGAGGTAATAGTTTCCCTGGATATTATCTAAAGCCTCATCAATTAGGTATTTATCTTGCTTGAATTAGCTATTTCAATATTGGGAGTCATAGACTTAAAAAAAAAATTCAAACATTTTGAGGTTCAGCAAGGAAAATCCCTAACAAAATGGTGACTTCGCTGGGGAAGTAAAAAGAGTTTTATATCCTATATTCTCTAGTGTAGTATATTTCAACTTCTTCAAACTAGTATCAAGTTTTCCCATCCGAGTCACACTAAAAAAATGGCGACTCCACTGGGGAAGTAAAAAGAGTTTTATATCCTAGATTCTTTGGTGTAGTATTTGTCAACTTTTTCACACCAGTCTCAATTTTTCCCATCTGAGTTGCACTAAAAAAATGGTGACTCTGCTGGGGAAGTAAAAAGAGTTTTATATCCTAGATTCTCTGGAGCAGTATTTTTCAACTTTTTCAAACCAGTCTCAAGTTTTCCCATCTAAGTTGCACTAATAATTTGGTGACTCTACTGGGGAATTAAAATTTATATTCAAAATTCTCTACTGTTCAAAAGTTAAAGTAAGTTACAGTTGAGTTTTTCCAGTTTAGGTCATTCTAGAGTAGTATTGAATATTACCCAAACTTGTAGTTGGGTGATGATTCTAAAGAAAATATATGAATCAGTGCATAAGTAAAAAGTTTCTACAAAATATGAATACTAGGTCAAGAATGAGAGAAAATCCACAAATAGAATTAAATAGTGGGATACCCACTACTTACAAAACTAATTTTTCTTGGAGAGAAAAAAGGAATCAAGAAAATATCAGTAACTCTGCTCCAAGAAATGAAGAAGACACCACGAGAAGGAAGTACACCAATCAGTCTAGTCATGAGGGGAATACCTTAGAGTATGAAAATGCCCAAGACCTTGGACTAGAAACCTATGTAGTCACTACTAATTCTAGTGAGAGAGAAGGAACTGACACAATTAGTTCAGACTCTGAAGTTCCTTTTGATGAGCTTGCAGAGGAAGAAAGAATCCTCATAAGACAACTAGCCCTTATTCAGAAGATGAAAAGGGAAAAGGGACATAAAAAGAAAAAGTATGAGCAAAAGGATGTTGACAAATTCAGAAGATCTCTGAGACATCAAGCTACAAAGAATATTGAGAAGTCTCATAGAGACCAGGAGACTCCAAGCACCCACAAAAGTTAAGGTCCTCAATACTTCAAAGATAAAGGAAAAAATAAAGTTACAGAAATAGAAGTTGAGGAGCCAAAAACTCAAAAGAACCTGACTGAGAAAATTTCTAAACTAGACATTGACCTTGAAAAGATTAAGAAAGAAAGAGAAAATATGGCCAAGATGTTGGAGAAAGTTGAAGCAGAAGATGCTACTATAGAGATGAAGAGAAAAATTTATTTCTTGGAGTCTACTACAATCTCCTTTGCTAATACATAGAATGCTACAACATCAAGAAACAAGGCTTCTTCTTTCAAAGACCATAGAAAATTCTTTTCTCCTAAAGATACTGACAAATTCCAAAGGAGACCTCTTCCTATAGAAAGGGACACACAATTTTCTTTCTTTGGAATTCTAGGTTATCCTAATGCAATACCAAAAGATATGCGAGAAAAGATTCCAAAATTTTTAGGAAATAATGTTGTAACTTGTGAAGAGAATTTAAGAAAATTATTTGATGTTATAGATGATTTAAATATCAATCATGAAGATGTCCTCATGAAATTATTTGTACAATCTCTAGTGGAAGATGCTAGGGAATGGTTTAGAAGTCTATCTCATGGTTCTGTAGGAACAATGGATGAACTAATTGATTTATTCAATGATCAATATGGTGATAAGACTAATGAATAGTTTTTGCTCAATGAATTTAACAATATAAGGAAGAATTCAAATGAAGAAGTAACTGAGTTCAATACAAGATTCCAATGAGCTATGCATAAGTTGTTTCAAAAAATGAAGTTGGATCAAAAGGTATGTCTTCCTACCTATCTCAATGCTTTTGATTCAAAAATGGGCTATGCACTTAGAGATAAGAATCCAAGAACTTTAACAGAATCTTGTAAAATAGCTGTGAATATAGAGATGAATAGGAGGATATCAAGAAAATTGGGTAAAAGAGAGGATCCCCACTTTAATAGGAGTAATCAGAAGGAACCCGAATACAGAGAGTACAAGGCTCCACAAAATAATAAGCCATCATATAATAATACTATAATCCACAAAATAGGATGCAAAACTACCCCTATGGTACCCAATTCAAGGATGGTAAGCCTATTGTTCCACTAAGAAAATAAAAACCTAAGAATAAGATGCTTGATCCCCTACATAAAAATACTACTCACATGTGCAATGATGAATTTTGGTGTGAGGCTTGTGAGGCACCAAACAATCCTAATTTTTGCATTGTTTCTTTAGATATGAAAGAAAATGAAGAGAAAGAAAAGGATGAAAATGAGTAATGTGATTATAGTATGAATAATTCTTATTCATGTCATGATATGGATTCTTATGAGGAAATTGAAAATTATGACATATATGGCTCGCAAGGAAGAATATAATTTCATCAACAACAAATCTTGTTAGATAGTGAAGAGGAAGATAGGGTTGATCACATAAGGTGTTATGCCCAAAATAGTCAAGACCCCTTAGTAGTGAGAAAATCCTATGATGAAGAAAAATCTAGAATCACTGCTGATTTGGTGAACAAAGAAAGAAACACTTATCACCTAAGAAACATAGTTGTGGATAATATTGGTAGTCAGCCATCAGGCATCTTCATAAAAGAAAATAAAATAGATGCCAAATATGTACCAAAAAAGGATGGACCTGGGGAAAATGCAAAAAAAACATAAGGTTAGGATAGTAAACAAATCCACTGAACCAAAATATGTACATGTAGAAAAGGCTAAAGAGCGAGAAGCAAGTTATTCTTCCCCCAAAGTGGAAAATAAGAAATCTAGGAGGGAAGAGCCTGAAGTGAATATCCAGATAGAAGAGAATAATATTATTCTAGAAAAGTTTAAAACCTCTGATGTAAAGTATACTCCAATGGATATGGGATAGTGTTTATCTCAGATTACTGTGAAGGTCCCATTCCTAGAGATGATAAGAATAAAAGAACACAAAGAGAAATTTCTTTCAGTATTGAATAATGTATCACCAGTAAAACCTTAGAAAATAGAACATATTGAAAATAAATTCAATAGTAAGGGAAAGGATCCTGAGGGGATGATATCTAAGATCCCTCATATTTACTTAAACACTAATACTTCTACAAGGGTTGTTGACCCCTTTTTTCTTGACATTGGTAGTAAATGGAAAGATGCTCAAAAATTGTATGATCAAATCAGGAGCATCTAATACAGTCATGCCTATAGAAATTATGAGATCCATGGGTTTGCAAGTAGATACTCCTCATGGGATGTGTCATGCAATGGAATTAAGAGAAATCCATGTTGTTAGAACCATTGAAGCCCCACCTTACAAATTACCCATATGCCCAGATACAGTCTTGACTATGAGTGTATTGGTGGTTGACATACCACCACATTATGGCATGTTGTTGTCTAGAAAATGGAGTGCTTCAATGGGGGGAAATATTCAGTGTGACTTATCCTATGCCACTTTCCATATAGCTATAAATAATGTGAAGGTGTCTAGAGAGGGAAGAACACCTCACATGATATAATTGCATGAGGATACAAATATTAAATATTGTGTTGACGTTGACATGAAAAATTTCAAAATCAAAAGGAATACTCACCAATGTGAAAATATTGATCCTTTGGTGAAAGAGTTGTCTACACAGAGTGATGGTTTGTTGCAAATGTATTTTGATGGAGCCTGCTCAAAAGAAGGATCAGGAGTAGGAGTTCTACTTATATCTCCATCAGGTACCACATTCAAATATTCTTTTCTGCTATCTTTTCAATGTACAAATAATACAACATAATATGAGGCTTTATTTCTTGGGCTAGACATTTCTAATAAACATGGTATAAAATGTTTAAAATTATATGGTGACTCAGGGTTAGTAGTAGCCCAAGTAAGGTCCAAATATGCAATAAATAATGAAAGATTAAATATGTATAGACATGCTATATGGGACCAAATAGAATTCTTTGATGCCTTCAATTAAATTGAATAGAAAGGTATAGAAACATTATGGCAGAATTCTCAGCTAATGTGGCTTTGAAAATTGATGACATGACCTTAAATGGGGTATCAATCATTGACGTTAAAAGAAGACTATTTTTCCCAAACAATATCTACAACTGGAAAGTATTTGAAGATGACCAAGATGTCCTTAGATTTCTTTAGTGCTTTGATCATTATGAAGACCAGTGCATAGATTGCAATAATTTTCTTGAGGTCATTGATGGTAAGGATTGTATACTGGGGTATGAGGTTGTCCAACTCAGTTCTAACCAGATTCCTAAGGGATTGGTAGAACTAGAGGCATTGTTTACTAATGAGAGTGAACAAACATCAGGAATAAGAAATACAAAAATTTAGGATCTGGAGGAGATAAATTTGGTATCACAGACCACTCCTCAAATAGTTTATATTGGAAAAGGATTGGACTCTCATGTCAGAACTAACTTGATAAAATTACTTAGAAAACATAAGAATATTTTTGCATGGTCATATGAATATCTTAAAGCTTATAGAACGGATATTTTCCAACATGAAATCCCACTCAAAAGAGATATGAAACCATTCAGACAAAAGCAGAGACCCATTAATCCTCTGTTGGCTCCTAAAATGCAACAAGAGTTGATGAAATTAAAGGATGCTAGAATTATTCAGCCTATCAGACATTCAACTTGGGTCTCAAACCTAGTACCAGTAAGAAAAAAGAATGGTGATATAAGACTGTGTGTAGATTTCAGAAATCTGAATATTGCTTCCTTAAAAGATAATTATTCTCTACCAAATATGGAAGCAATGTTGCATAAGGTAACTGGTTGTGAGCTGTTATCAATGATGTATGGCTTCTCAAGCTACAACCAGGTACTTGTAAAAGAGTCAGAGCAATTCAAGACTGCATTTACTACTCCATGGGGAAGTTATGTATATGTCAGAATGCCCTTTGGATTAATAAACATAGGAGCAACTTTCCAGGGAGTCATGGATGTAGCATTTAAAGAGTTTATTGATCTATACATGGTTATTTACCAAGATTATTTGACTGCATTTTCTAAAAAAATAGGGGATCATTGTGAGCATCTAGAGAAAATTTTCAACAAAGCTTTAGAATATGGTGTTTGACTAAACCCTAGAAAATGTCATTTTGCATTCACAAAATGAAAGTTATTGGGACATATAGTGTCCAAGAATGGAGTAAGGATAGAACCTAAGAGAATATAACCCATTCAAAAGGCCACTACTCCAAAGAGTATAAAAGGAGTGCAATATTTCCTTGGAAATATTTATTTTGTCAAAAGATTCATTGCCAATTTTGCTAAAATTGTCAAGCCAATAATCAAGTTACTAAAGAAAGATGCAAAGTTCCAGTGGAATGAAGAGGATTACTTAGCATTTGAGAAAATAAAACATGCAGTACAAGAGGCCCCTGTTTTAAAATTGCTTGATTACAATAAGCCCTTTTCTTTGTTCTCATTTGCATCTTTTCACACTATTGCTACTGTTCCATTACAAAAGGATGAGGAGGGATTTGAACATCCAATTGAATTCTTTAGCAAATCTCTCCAAGCTGCAGAGATGAACTATGAAATGATGGAGAAGTAGGCATATGCAATGGTAAAAGTTGTTAAATCATTCAGACCTTACTTAGTTTGTGCCAAAGTTCTTGCATATGTTAGTCATTCAGTGGTAAAAGATATTCTTACCCAATCAGAAGTGACTGGTAAGAGATGTAAGTAGATTAATATAATTCAAGAATTTAACTTTAAAATCCATATTAAAAAATTGGTTAGAGGTCAAGGTCTACCGAAAATAATGACTGAAGAAAATTTGGACTTGGTACAAGTAAATAATGTAGTGATACAAGATTCAACAATAACCATTATTGAAAGACAACCATTCTATGTTGATATGATGTATTACCTTAAAAATGCCAAATGTCCTGAAACCATGTCAGATAATCAAAAGAGAAGTCTTAAGTTACAAGCTCAGAAGTACACCTTGATTCAAGGAGATCTATATTGGAAAGACAAAAATGGTGTACTACTATTGTGTTTAGATAAAAACCAAGCTGAGAGAGTACTGATTGAAATGCATGCTGGAATATGTGGTGGGCATTTTTCTTCCAAGATCACTGCTCATAAGATTTTAAGGGCTGGTTATTATTGGCCCAGTATATTCAAAGATACTCATGCATTTGTCCAAAAATGTGAGCCTTGTCAGAGGTTCTCAAATAAATTAAAATTCTTAGGTGCCCTGATGTTGAATCTTGTGAGTGTTGAAGCACCTTTGACAATGTGGGGTATTGATTTTATTAGAGAATTCTCAGAAAAATCTAGTGGGGGACATAGATGGATACTTGTTGCCACTGACTAGTTTACAAAGTGGATTGAAGCTATTCCCACTAAAAAGGCAACAAGCAAAGTGGTTAATGAGTTTTTATTAGAAAATATTTTAACCAGATTTGGTGTCCCTGCCAAGCTAGTTATGGATAATGCTATGTGTTTCAAATCTGATGAGATCAAGGATTTATGCAATGAATATGGGTTCATAATGTCTTATTCATCCCCATATAATCCTCAAGAAAATGGCCAAGTAGAATCCAGTAATAGAGCATTTTGAAGATTTTAAATAAGACTTTAGAAAAGAATAAAAGAGCTTGGCATACTATAACGAAACTAGCTCTATGGGCTGATAGAATAATAGTAAAAAAATCCACTGGTAAGTCACCATTTGAACTTGTGTATGGTCTACAGTCTAGAATGTCTATCAATAATATATTACTTGTATACAAGTTTATGCAAGAAGAAGAGCTAGAAATATTTGATCCAATGAAAGACAAAATAATGCAACTAGCTGAACTTGATGAAATCAAAATAGAGAGTCAGAAAGAAAACATAAAGCTGAAACAAAAGATGAAGTATCTATTTGATAAAAGAGTAGGTTGCAGAAATTTTATACCTAGTGACCTATTACTCCAATGGAATGTGAGAGCAAAGGATAAAGGTAAGCATAAAAATTTTGAATCTTTATGGCTTGGTCCGTTTATTGTTTCTCAGAATTTTGGTAAAGACTCTTATATCTTGAAGAACATTAATGACAAAGAATTGATGACATTAAGTTTTTCCATTAGTATACTCAAAGAGGAAAAACATGATAAAGGTCATCAATATAAGAATAACCGACAGATAGCAAGGATACCCAAAAAGATGAAAATTCCTATTGTAAGAATGATAAGTATAGACTTGCCCGACGAACATTGACAAGAGTGAAATTGATGACAAGCATTACTGATGATACAATATTGAGAACATTGTTGACAGAGTAGAAAAGGCATACCCGACAAACATTTCAATTAAGGGACACTGACAAAGTACAAAACCAACATAACTGATAGAACAACTGGACCATCAGAACCGATAGTCAGTTACAAAACCTGCAAAAAGTGGATCTGACTTTACACGTCAGATAAAACATTGCAATTCTATTTATAGAGTTTTTATTTGTTTTAAATCTTTATTTGAGGTTCAAGCAATAAAATTGTGAATTTTTTAAAGAGTCCTAACATATCTAAAACATATCTAAACATAGATCAAGGTCAAGTTGTGTAATGCCCACCCTAGAATCTTCCTATGTTAGATGGATAGGACTATTGCTTTGACACTTTGGATTTTAGGATGGACTATGATTATTATTTAGTCAACATTTTATGAGACATTTGAGAATATATATTTGGTTACTGCAGTTATTTGGACATATTAAAGCAGTTATAATTTAATGACGAATGGCTAGAAATGAACTATCAGTAAAATGTTTTACATTGATTTGTATTATGATGTTTATATTATGATTTAACCCTACTGACCCTATTATGGTTTGATGTTCACTGGTTGATGTGAGTGTAGGATGAGGAGGGGCAGTTGTAGTAACTCCTACAGGAGATCCACACGATGTCGCACTCTCCCTCCTTGTTTGCTACTGTCTGTTTATATTTATATATTTGTATATGCATATCAGTTGGTGATGCAGGATGCAGGTACCAGGCATCATCTCCACTTGGCTACACAGGTCTGAGCGTGCCTTCAAAATCCTTGAACTGTTGATGTGTGGAGATTTAACCAAGATACTCTCGAGGTTACCCATGGACTTAGAATTCTGTTTAGGAAGTTATCCTAGTTGGGAGAGTAGAATGCAGTTTATGAACTTGATTTGATGTTGGTCTGCGTTCACGTTATGAGTTAGAACTAATATGTTTTATA
>MU224509.1:3536031-3585737 GCA_018584345.1 Thuja plicata
GGTCTTTGTGCGCACACACACACACACACACACACACACACACACACATGCATCACTCCCACGCACATAGGTTCTTTTGTTAATTGTGGTGTGATCGTGCGATTGTTCTCTTTTGTTGTGTTCCGTGTTCCTTTGTTTTCTCTTTAACACATTCACACACACACACAAACTCACTTTTGGTTTTTCTATTTTTCTGTTTGTGTGTTCGGCCTTTTCTTACTTATATATATCTAGCTATATACATATATATATACATATACATACATATATATATATATATATGTATATATATATAGATATATGTATATATATATATACATAGATATATATATGTAGATATACATTGATATATATATAGATATGTATATATTGATAGATTTATATTTATATATATGTATATATACATATATACATATGTATATATATATATATTTCTATGTGTATGTGTATGTATTCATATATATATATACAGTTGTATATTTTATGTATATACTTGTGTGTGTGTCTATATATATATATTTATATATATCTGTGTGTATTTGTATGTGTATGTATGTGTATATATATATGCATTTGTATATGTGTGTGTTTGTGTGTATATATATATATATATATATCTTTTATTCTTTGGCTCTTTTTTTCCTGGTCTTTTTTTCGTTTCTTCTTCCTTTTTTGTCCTTCTTTAGTGTGGTTTGCGCTTTTAATTCGTGGTCTTTGTTGTTTTTATTTATTTATTTATTTATTATTATTATTATTATTATTATTATTATTATTATTATTATTATTATTATTTTATTGTTTTCTCTTTTTTACCCTTGGTAGTCTTTTATTTTTATTCCCCCTTGTTTTCCGTGCCTTCTTTCTCACCCCAGCCCTTCTTTTATCCTTTGAGTGAAGCTGAGTCTGCATCTTATTATTTTTCCTTATTGCTCTCTACTCATCCTGATGATGGATCATGGAGTCTGATCCGAGATGTTGATGCTTAAAAACACACACAATCAAAAACCAGAAATTCAGCTCCAAAAGGATGTTATTCTTATTGTTACTTGATATTCTACAATTGAAAAATCACAAGCTCACAATAACCCATCCCTGAAGGAAGTAGAAAAGCTAACTGGTGGAAAATTAGACAAAAGAGCTCTCAAGGTCAACACTATCACCAACTACGAACTCAATTTTGGTGCATGTGTGGTAGGATACAAGATCTTCCAGGCCAGTAGAATGAATAGCATAGCAAGCACTGCTATGAGCATAGCTTACAAGATCATCAAACAAGGAAAGAAGATGGATCTTCTAGAGATTTTGTTAAATAAAATTGAGGAGAACATGAACACCATAAGATCTTCAAAGAAAAACACTTATAAGTTTGGTTCCCTCATTATGTGCATATTCTTTTACTTTGAAGAATACTTTCCTTCCATAGGCAAAGTAGTATGAGATACAAGAAAACCGGTCACCATACAAATATGTGAGCATATAGATTCATTAGGAACAGATTTTGATTCCCTAATGAATGAGTACTTCAAAGAATTTAAAGAAAATATGCAAGCAAGAATTAGGATACCTGAAAGTTTGATAGAATAATACAAAGAGGATATATGTTTTATGGTAGATACTTATTTTAACCATATCAAACCAGTAGTACCTAGGAATTCCTGGCTATCACATTTGGAATATGAGATCAAAATAGGATAGGCTACTAAGTGCATCAAGGCACTATTGAATGAACCAGTTGACAACAAGAAACCAAGATTTGGCACCTATGAAGAAGCCAAACCAAAGATCAAGAAAAATCTTATTGTCAAGAAAATTATAAACAAGAAGAACAAAATGGTTAAAAAGTTAACCAAGCAATTTGCAATCACTAAAGAAGGTGAAGAGGAAACAGAAGGAAAGGAGGAACAAACTGAAGGAAAATACCTATCGGTGAAGAGATAGAAAATAATGACTCAGAGGGTACATAGTCAGATTCTCCACCTCCTCCTCCACCTAAGAAAGAAAGAAGAACAACCACTTCCAGAACAAGAAGCAAAACTGCAAAGGAATCAACTCCTTCACCACTTAAGAAAGGTAAAGTGAGAACCTACAAGAGAAAACCACTCTCACCTAAGGAAATATAGACCAAAAGGAGGAAATGGGTCAGGACAAAAGAAGATCTAGAATACTCAACTATGGATGAAGCTAACATAGATGTGCAAAAGGGGAAAGAACCCTTGATTCCAAACATAATTGATGAAATCTATAAGATTATCTCAAAATCACCATCTATTTCTGATCCTAACATTAGGAAATGGTTAAATTTTGATCTAGAGGATCAAAACAAGATTGAAGAAGCTATAATTGGAAAAATGTGCAAACATCATTATGTTCCACTACAATTCTCAAAATATGATGTTCCTAAGGAACTAACAGTGAGATTGTCTACTAGATGAACATTTTCTCTGCATCAAGAAAAAGAAATAAGAGAAAGAATACTTGTTACTCTTATGCCTTCAGATTCAAAGAAGGAAGAAATAAGTGAGATGATGAAGAAATATGAAAATCAGTTCTCAACAAAAATGAGAGCATATGAATTTCTCAAAGGGAAGCTAATTGATCTTGATCAAGACAACATTAAGAAGTGGTGCAAGATACTCAAAAAGCCCATTAAGGAAGCTAGCCCAGAGAAGGAAAACATCATCAAGGATATACAAGATGACTCATCTGTGAAATTTGATAAAGAAGAGAGTGAAACAACATTCCCCAAGCATACTGATGTTATAGATGAATTATGGCCCAACACTTCTCTTGACAAAACTTGGACTGAGGAAAGCCAAGATCCACCAAGTCCAATTCATATTGACTTGAGTAATGAAGAAGAGGTTACCAAAGTATATTTGACAATAAAAGATAACATAACTGACAATATCAATGATGAATCATGGTTGGATAACATTATCAATGACACTACAGGAAAAGACCTTATAGAAGTAGTGCAAAAAGATGAAGATATCAATGCTGCACAGGACAATACTGATGGACAAGATACAACTATTAACACTGCAGAGGTCAATACAACGACCAACATGAAAATTTTAATACAAGCTATTGACATTGAATCAAGTTAGGAGAAATCATCTAAGAAAGATGATGATATACCCAAGGACACGGGTAATGAACAAAATCAAAATGCATCAGATACTCCAAAAGATATAGATACAAAGATGAAGGATGCAACTAACACTTAGCAAGAAGTGTCTACTGATAAAAACAAAGGAGAAGATAATAAAATAGATGAAACATTGAGAAAATATGAAGAGAAAGAAAAGAGTGAAGAAGTCAAGTAGGATGACAGTATGAAAAAAAAGAATATAAATCTATTGATACACCCAAGGCCAATGAAGAGACATCTTCACAAAACCAACCAGTGGACTTAGAACATAAACAACAAGATGCCTCATCTTCTCAACCCTCACCCACACATTCCATCCAATCTCAAGGTCTACAAATGGTAGTACACCAATCTGCCAAAAATCCAAAGATGAAGAAGAAAGAAATGAAGAAAGATATCTTGGAGGTAACACTTGATGAGGTAATTGAGGTACCCAAGTGGAATGTATCCACTTTAGATACTGAAGCACTTCAAAATTTTGGAGTGATGTGTCAGAGAAAAGCAATTCAAGAGAAAATGAAAAAGGCACATAGGGAAGCCCAAGCACTTGATAAAGCAAGGGACATTCTACATCAACTTGTTCTAGATATCAAAATTGAAGATAGAATATCAGTAATGGAACAAATAGTGGTTCTTATTGATGCCATCAAAAATCAAAATGTTGATGCAAAAAAGGTGATGGAAGAACAAGAAGAGATGAGGTATCAACACAAACTAGTTGAGAAGATCAGCCAAGAAGTGGCAGAGAACAAGGTAAAGCTATCTGAACTAGCAAGTGAATTAGAACCTATGATTGCTGAAGTTGTTACCTTAGTTCAGAAATTGTGCACATTAGAAAATTTTGCAAAATAAAATAGTGATAAGCTATCACAACTAGATTCAGATCTAACAGTTAGTGCACTAAGTTTAACCTCTGATGCAAACACAATAAAGTTGCATCATGAAAAGATCATAGAGGTAAATAGATTGAGACAATAAATATGGGATGCAAAGACACAATTCAAAAATGAGGTTAAAGAGATACAAGCTCATATTTTTCCAAACCTCACCACTCTGCAACATCATATAACAGATGCATGAAATATAATCACAACCCCAGAAATGTCTGTGGTAGATAGCATATATGACATGCATGTGAGGATATCACTTGAGCATATGGCTCTTGAGAATTTAAAGGAGAAATGAGAGAAAATGATGGAGGAAATCAAAGCCTCACACTCTCACATTTTTAACAAGTTGTAATTACCTTTGCCCTCATTATCAAAAAAGGAGGAATGTATACATATGTACAAATATACTTTAGTAGAAAAAGTAGGAATGTATACATATGTACAAAATACTATATGAGGATATTTATAATTTATGTATAGAAAGAATAGATATGTACATAAAATTAAACTTACCGACATATGCATAGGAGGAGTCATTTCATGACTAAGGAAGAAGTATACATAGGTGTACATACTAATACATCAAGTATGTTGCACATATCAGTTTTTGATACTAATTGCAAAGGGGGAGATTGATGACATTAATTTTTGCCATTAGTGTACTTAAAGGGAAAAACATGATAAAGGTCATTGGTATAAGCATAACTGGCAGACAACAAGGATACCCGACGAGATGAAAATTCCTATTGTAAGAATGATAAGTATAGACTTGACCAACGAAAATTGACAAGAGTCAAACCGATGATAAGCATTACTGATGATACAGTATTGAGAACATTGACTATAGAGAAGAAAAGGCATACCCGATGAACAATTCAATTAAGGGAAACTAACAGAGTACAAATCTGACATAACTGATAGAACAACCCAACCATTAGAACCGATAGTCAGTTATAGAACCCACAAAAATTTGATCTAACTTTACACGTCAGGTTAAACATTATAATTTTATTTATAGAGCTTTTATTTGTTTTAAATCTTTAGTTGAGGGTCAAGAAAGAAAATTGTGAATTTTTTAAAGCATCCTAATAGATCTAAAACATATCTGACTAAAGATCAAGGTCAAGTTGTAAACCTTGGATCTAGAGTTAATTTGTAAAAGCGTGAATCAAGAATAGAGCTAGAAACTAGTATAAATAGATGTTCAATCATTTGTAATGTAATGTGACTTGTACTCATTTGAAAAATGATAGTAGCCATCGAGAGAATCTAAGCAATAGAAGAGAATTCATGCAAAGTATAGAAACAGATCAAAGCAGTTATCAAGAACACAAAAAGGCTACCAACAAGCAGAGATAAGGTATCACTCAATCACTCAAGGTGATTACATTTACATTGTAATATTTACAGGATCTACTATTAGAAATTAGAGATTTCATTCACTATTAGATCAACATTTATATTGTAGTTTCATTCTAACAAGTGTATCACAACTAAAATCCTTTTGTAGAAGGTGGACTTAACCATTCTTTGATAAATCTCTTAACAGAGTGCACACCTAATGGTGTTTCTAAAGCTTCAAACAAAGTAGATACTAATAGGTCTCCACTCTAATACTCTTAACAGGGTAGATCATCAGAAGTGATCAATTGTAAGCCTTTACCGACTCCCTTCTTATCTGTAGATAGTGAAGTTTTGTGTGTACACATCCCCACAGTAGTTTTTAATTCCTAACAGGAGTTTTCTACGATATCATTTCATGTGTTATGTGTTATTTGTTTTCTTGAATGTTTCTTGAATGTTTACACATGTAAAGAACTTATATTATGATTTCACATACATATAGAAAGATGAACAGATAGATAGGAATATACAATTCTGATGACTCAAAGGTTAATGGGCCAACCACATAAAAAGTTTTAGAGGTACTAATTCACCCCTCCCCTCTTAGTACATCATTCCAATAATTCCAACAAGAATATGAATTGCCAGTGCATGGGTAGTTCTTGAAGCCTTTTTTTAGTTGAAAATGAAAGTTTTTTGCACAAGTAAATATCTCTGTATTATATGTAAATAGGTATGTTTCTTTCAGTCATGTGTTTCTTTCTGCAGTAGGTTAGTCAACATCTTTTGAAGTGGTTTACAACTAGATATTCTATGGTTCTTGATATAAACTTGTGTTTACTCATCCTCAGATAGAGCCACTTTTGGTTGTATTTCCAATTTGTAGTCTGCCCATTAAAAATTTTGAAGTTCCCAATCATTCCTATGCTCAAAAGTTGAAGGTCATGTCTGAAATTACTTAAATATCTCTAGAAATAGTGTTTTCAGCTCTAAACCTAGTGAAAAATGTCAAAAACCCTAAGTCCTAGGGTTACCTCTGTTTGAAAATGGAAAAAAACCCTAATATCTCAGTCGAGTTTCTATTTTGAAGTTACTTTTTTGTAACTTAAGTTCTAATAAATTGTCATGTGATTATTATGTTAGTCACTTAGTCTTGTGAAGTAAAAAGAATATTTGATCCTATCTAGAGACTTGAAACAAATCCTTTGTTGCGTTATCTCCTAATAAAAATAATATACCTCAAAGGATATGGAGACTTAACGCAAACCGTCCATCTCAAATTAGATCCTACGGTGGTCGGGTTGTCTCGTGATTAAATTTGTAGTTTGAAAATCATCTAGTGACATTGAGTTTACATAACCATGAGGTCTTTGGATTAAACTTGAGTTCAGTGCTAGTTTTAATATTAGTTTTGTCACCTAGTCGCGAAAGAAATCATGGGTTGAGTTAAGAATCAAGAGATTTGGAGACAATCACAGGATGAAAATAAATCCAACGACAGTCATGAGGTCACAATAAGAGTTTGAAAAGTCAAAAGTGATTTGGCGATCAGGAGATAAAGGGATAGATGTGACACATGTTATTCAGTCATGTAATCTCTAATAAAAATTTAAAATTGAGAAGTACACCTAGCAACTTGGAGATAGCAGCCGCGAACTCTCGTGGAAAATTAGGTTTTTCTTTTCAAATGTGGAGACTTGGCATTGACCGTTAGATGCAGCTGAAATAATATCAATGGTTGTCACATTATCTCCGGATGACAATAATAAAGGTGAAATTACCAATCGATAAAGAGACAAAGATTTTTGTCGCGTGGTCTCCAAATAAACTATGAGTTAAAAGATTGGTTCGGCAACAAAGAGATATAACAGTCTCCAAGTCTTTGGAAGTAAGCTAAGGTTAAAGATCAGTTAGTAGATAGATTAGTCGCGGTGTCTCCAAAAGACCATGAGTTAAGAGATTTCATGAAGGGACAAGGAGATAACAGTTAATCTCAAAATTTATCTAATGATAGTCACTAAGTCTCGGTATGAAACCATAGTTAAAGAGAACATTTAGTGACAAAGTGATTATAGATTCGCAAGGTTGCTAGAAGCCAAACCAAAGTTAAAGTGAAGACTTTTCTTTGGCACCATGGTATACAGTTTCCAGCCAATAGATTTTCAAAGATTTATGCTCGATGGAAAGGCAGCCGAGTTGTGTTTAATGATAGCCAATTAGATTTGATTTTGATCTCTTTTTCAATTTTATAAGGTTTAAATAAGAAAAATACACTCATTGATAATTGATTGCATGTCAGTTTGAAATACCACGGCTAGAAATAGAATTGATGTCACAGTATGTAAACTAATTGCGAAAGTGATTGTATTGTAATTTTGCAAGTTTCAAAGAGATGGCTGCATTGATTTCTCATATATAAGTAAGCATATCCACTGTCATTTTTTTTTACTAGCTTCCAAGTTTTCAGAGCTAAGAGTTTTATAAAAGATTAGAAATTTTACAAAAAGAGTAGAGCTTTTGAGTAGTGTGTTTTGAAAGAAGTGATTTCCTCATTCAGAATTCATAAGGCATTGTGAATGGTGGTGTTTTCAGTGCTTAGAAGTTCAATTCACAGAGTAATTGACAACTTGTGGTAAGGGTTTGTAGGAGATTTGTTTCAATATCAGTAATATAAATTGGAATAGAACAAGATGAGTTAGGCAATATTTGTAGCTTTAACTAGTGGAATAAATGGTGATGCTGATGATGATATGAAAGGGAAACACAATTATTCTGAGGAATTCATCTCCTTATTATTGGTATCAAGCCAAAATAGAAAGGTAAGCGCTAATACTTTCATTGATGATTTGCACTTCATTAGGGATGCTAAAACCCCAGGCTCTTTTGGTTACTCCCTGTTCAATTACTTCTATAATAATAGTGATGAAGCTATGCCTATCTCTAACCCATGGACCTATGGACTAGCCAAATTAATAGTCCTTGACATCTTTGTAGATGCTGATTTTATCTTAGAAATGGCTAGTAGATATGATACCCTTAAAAAAACTATAAAAAGGGATGACAGGAAAGCCCTAGTAACTCTACACAGAAACTCATTTATGAAAGCATTCAATGTATACCATCCCATGGCCATAGAGATAAACTTGAAGAGTTTCAAGAATAGGTATATGAGAGATTCTGGCATTGCTTCCAAAATATTTCAGGAACATCATGTGCCAAGGAGAATGAGTAATTATATAGCACCCATCCCAGGGACTTCCCCGTACTACTAAATAGACCTCAAATTCTATATGAAGTATATCTCCTATGTATTGTGAAAAGTGTTAGGAAAGGATGGAGGGCCTGAGAAAATCACCTCAGACATCCTTATGATGGTCCTAGATATGAAAATCCCTCATACTAGTACCAATTATGATTATATTTAGTATATAATCGATCAAATGCATCAAGGATTTATTGACATCTAAAACAAGAAAGACAACCCCAGATTCATGCATTATTCCATTTTAATGCATTCAATTTTATACTACAACTTTCCTATTATGAACTGTCAGTATTTGAGGCCTTAGAGATTTCATCAGAACCAGGCCAACCCCATACATTTTTGGCTAAGAGTGTGGAACTACACCTCAAGGGAACAAGAATTTTGTGCTTTGGAAAACTAGATAGTTTATCCAATACTTAAGTGTCTAGGTGTGAACAAGACAAGGCTACAAGTAAAGGTGCTACAATTGCTCAGGTCTTACCAGTACGTTGATAAGTGGCCAAGAGATCACAACTGGGGTGACTTTTATTATGAGAATAATTTTAAATTGATTAGGGTGTATGGTTTCACTCACCCACCCCATGTCCTACCATTATATGTGCCTCCAAGAATTGCATCAATGGAATTTGTCAGACAACTAATTTTGATAAACAAGGAACACCTTGCTCCTCACAAGAAGGGTACATTTACCCCAAGACAATTTAGGGTCTACAAATTTTACAATTGGTAAAAGGGCATTAGATCCATTGAAAAATTAGATGAGCCACTACAAAATGAATGTATCCCTTTACAGATACATAGACACAGAACACTTCATATTAAGTGCCAAGAAGTTGTTGACACCCACCATTCCATATACAAAGGATCATAAGGAATGCATGGAGAAGAATTAATAATAAATATACTGAAAGATGAGGAGGTTTATAAAAGGGCTGAGAAGTTTAATGAATTAATGGACTTAGAGAGACAGGTAAAGAGGAAAGGCATCTCTTTTGGGGGTTTCTTCCTAGATTTTCCATATTTTAAAAGGCTTGATGCCATGATTGAGTCTCATACTCTATTATGTAATCAATTGGAAGATGCACTAGTAGTGCCAGAAAAGGGCCATAAACTAGGGAACTCATCATCAGAATATGATGAGGACAGTGGTGAAGAGTACTTAGTTCCTTGCTCCCATCCAGTGAATCAAGGATTTGTTGAAGAATAGACAGCTGAGGGTGAGAACATAATTGACCTCACAAAGGTCCCAGAAACTGATGTTACCAATGAGCCCCCACCAAAAAGACAAAGAGTTGAAATAGGGGAGCCATCACAGAAAAAAGAGAAGAAGAAAGATAGAATTTCTGCTCTTATCACTCATAACATAGCCTATGGGAATCAGTTGAGGAAAAAGATAAGAGCAGGGAAGAAATTGCAGAAAGATGAAGAAGAGGAAATAGAGTTACCTCTCATGACATGCATTGATGAAAGATTGATATATCAAGATCAATTTCTAAAGGATGATAGTTTCATCAAGACCAAGGAGTTCAAAGAGTTCCTCATCTAGAACAAACAACAACAAGTTCATGCACAACTGCAATTGGTCGGTGGTGATCCAATGACTAGTGAGGCTCTACAAACATTTGAAGGTTATGACCCTAAATCAGAACAAATGATACCAAAGGATGCAAGACAATTGGTAAAGGCCAGTGGTATGTTGTTAGTAGAAGGGTGGGATTTGGCTTCTGCTTTCATTATAGATCAAATAAGGAAGCAAATTGATGTAAATTTGTCATCAAAGACACAGGTTGGGGAAATGATCAAAGGATTTGGATACAATCCAAAATCCCATGCATTAGCAATGTTGAGCTTAGCTCCAAAAGATAAGAAGCCGTTTGTAATAAAAATTCAAGAGAAAATGGAAGGAAATAAGATTATAGGGTCATTCTAGAATACAAGAGACTTGGAGATTTCCCAAGTGCTCACCCATTTTTCTCAGTTGAATGAGGCTAAGGCCGTCCAAATGTCTGAAAATTTTAAGAAGCTCACTAGTGAAACTAGTGATATTGTCAAAGATAGGGAGTTAGCTTTGATCAAGATCAAAGCACAAGAGAAGCTGATAGAAGAGCTCACACAAAAATTGCTTGATATGCTAGAAGCCCCCCTACAAAGCCAAAAGAGGTGCAAGATGTTGATATTCAAACAGAGGAAACAAAACATACTGTAGCAAAAACATGGAAAGAGGTTAAGGAGCACAATAATGTTGTATTGGGTGCATTAATATAAATTTTTCAGCATAGGGTAGATACAATAAAGGATAATTTTGATTTAGTATATTGAGCTTATGGCAAGTTTCTAGGCCTGCAAGTAGAGGCCAACAATTTTATCCAAATTTTGAACCCTTATTATGCAACATGGTCTAGCAGAACAAGATTATTTGAAAGGTTGGCATCTTTGCACCTACTTAGGTCAGACCTACCAAAGATAGTAACCTAGGTTGGGCTTGAGATAGAGAAAATTGGATCTACCTTGTCCTTTATCAAAGGAAAGGCTAATAAAAAAGAGGCAAGACTGAACATGTTTGGACCAAGTTACAATAGATTTCTGCCTCAGATCAGATCAGAAGATAATCAGATCAAGTCACTAGTTGTATGGGGTTCAGAATTCGACACTATACTACCTAGTAAAGAGGTTTATGTTTCTGATAAAGGAGAACTAGATATGGAGAGATAAAAAAAAATTCTAGATGAAGCATTTAAGGAAGAAACATATTTTAATAAGTTTATCACAGATATCAAGAGTATTACTGATGCCAGGTGGGAAAGATAGAAGACCCAGTTAGAGAATATACATAGCTTTGAATGGCCAAAAGAAGAAGATGTTACAAAATGGGACATATTAATAAATCCCAAGAAGAAAAATCCTATCACTGTTGACTTAGACATCATGGATGAAGAATATGAGGACACATGGAACCTGCTCTTTGAGCACAGGAAGGTTAGAAATCATAAAGAATAGTGTAAGTTAGCCTATATTAATGATCACTAGTTCTCACTGTAAATATCGGATGCTATCTTGAACATATACAAACAAAGGTGCCAAAGATCACAAGAATACAAAGAATAAATCAGATCTTATTCTTCAGTTTTTTCCATCCACCGCTTGTTTCTTTCTTGTATTTTGTTTTTTCTATATTTTAGGGTTAGGTCTTAAAACCATCCGAAGCTTGTAGCATCCTTACTTCTTAAGGATTCCAAGATGGTTTTAGCCTATATATAGAGCTCATTGTAACATTTTTAAGGATGATGGAATGGAATTACAAGGAAGACTACTAAAATTTGTCTGAGCCTCTATACCCTTTTGTCTATCTAAATGTATTTGAAGCATTAAGACATCTATATGATATATTGCAATCTCAGTTTTACATCTTGGTTGTCTTTTTTCATTTTTCTTACAGTTCTTGTATGTTTAATTGTAAGGCACTTAGACATACAAATCACAAGGTGGTTGTGCAGTCATTTGTGAGCTCCTTCAAGGAAGGATTAATCATTTCAAATGACCCCAGAGAACTTAGCATTAATTTAATGATATGATGATAGTTATAGAAATAAAGGATAATTTGTAAGGTATTTTATCTTTGTTGTAAGTATTTTATTGATCACCTTATTGTGGATTTATACCAGATATTGACTTGGTAGCCCATAGGATCAAGCACTGGTTTATAGTTTTGCATTGTAATTTTTCAATCATCCAGCATTTTAAGATCAATCATTCAAATAAATTTCACTTATAAAGAGCATACATTCATAAGCAATTGTACTCATAGAGTATATAATTCAAGTCTACTGATTCCTTTAAGAGAGAATCAAATAGGTTATCCCTCCTAAGTTCATAAGAACTATAAAAGGAAGAAGGATGAGAATCCTTATTGCATTACTATTTGTTGTTGTCAAAATACTCGTTTGGATTATTAAGCTCTGTATCAGATTATTCATAGTAATTTGCATAGTTATCTACTTATTGATATATTCAAAGGCATTTAGTAAGTTAGTAAGAAGATATAATCCACTATAAAGATACTGTCAATCAGTAATCATTCATAGGTAATACTTGTCAGAGTCAGTGGATCTCAAAAAAGACGGAGGAGGTAATAATTTCCCCATATATTATCTAAACCCTCATCAATTAGGTATTTCTCTTGCTTGAATCAGTTATTTTAATATTGGAAGTCATAGAGTTAAAACACAAATTCAAGCATTTTGAGGTTCAGCAAGAAAAATCCCTGACACCTCTCACTCAAACCTAGGTACAAAGGTTCAAAGTTCAATAACCTTGGATGTTTAAATATTAAGAAAGAGTGAATCTAATTCTTCCTTTGATATAGTAATTTTTTGCAAATAATCCAAAATCCCAATTTCCCCTATGGAATATCTTAGGTTGAACCAAAAATAATTGGATAAGTTGATTGTCTATGTTAAAGGTCACCAGTCCTAGCCTAAAGCTATCGATAAATAGCTAACTAATGCCCTATCTTTGCAAAGTGATCAATCTTCAATGGCTCAATCCTCTACTGCTGAATCTAAACCTAAAGTTAGTCTATCCAGTGAGATATCGGTTTCATTAGAAATAAAGCTTGAGCCATTCTAAGTCTCTTTGTTAATACATGGTCACACGCTTAATAATTGTATAATTTATTTTGGGGCCTCTGACAATATTATACCCTCCTTAGTTGAAAAGGCCTTAGATCTTCCCCTTACTTAAACCTTTGGTAGGTTCTATTTAATGTATTCTAAGAAATTCCCATTGTTAGGGTAGATTAAATATGCTCAGGTGGCCTTAGCAGCTCACCTCGCTAAGAAATGAAAGATGACTATCTTGGTTGCTAACATACCAGCCAGTTATGACATGCGCTTGAGAAGGACTAGTTGTAGTGATTTAGGAGGCGAGACCAAGATGGATTGGAGTAAAGATACTATACTAGTGGGAAAATAAAATGTTATACTTTAACCTAAGGAGAAGTCCAAATATACTATATTCCCATCTAAATATCCTCATGCTCAAATCCTATACCATTACTGCAAATTTGGTAACTATATGGTCCTATCTGGAGGAGATGTTGTGGAACCTAAAATCTGTAGTGATAATGTAGTATGGAGTATAGTTTTTGACAACATTTATTCTTCATGGGGATCAGGAGAAGGAGTTTTCCTACATCACTAGAGAGTGATGAGTTTTTTTATTCCTTTAAAGTAGAATTTAACAACAAAAAAAATATGGTTGAGTATGAAGCCTTTCTATTAGAATTACAAGAGGCTAAAAGGAAGGGAATCAAACCATTGAAAGAAAAAGGTGATGCAAAACTCAATGTGAAACAAGTAAAGGGTATATTCACTATAAAAAAAATGAGAGGCTAAAGCATTACAGAAATAGAGTCTAAGACGAAATAGAAGGATTAAAAGTATTTGCAATAGAAGCAATACCCATAGATTTGAATAGTAGGGAAGACTCCCTTGCAGTATAAACTTCTCTGTTGCTTTCACATCCTGATTTAAAAAAGGATAGTTATAGAATTGAAATAGTTCATCGACCTAATATACTTGACAATTCTAAGTTTTGGCAAGTATTTCAGAGTGATAGACAAATTGAATTTTTTTGCAGAGCATGGAAATGTTTGCATCTACTTTCTTTGAAGGGTCAGAATTAGGTTGCAATGAATTTTGCCCAGATCTGGGAAATGAAATGGAGGACGGTGTCATCCAATTGAATGGTAATAATATTCCCAAGGGGTTGGTGTCTCTTGAAAACCTCTTTGATAGACAATATGCATTTAGAAGAAGTAAAGATACTCAAAATGTAAATAAATCAAGTTAGGATAAATGAATCAAAATTGGAGAAGAGATTCCCTAACTTTATTAACTTAGGAAAGTGCTACACTAATGAAGAAAAACACATATTCATAAATATTCTAAATAAATATAAGGATGTGTTTTTTCTGGTCATACAATAACCTAAAGAACTTCAAAGGAGGGTAATTTTAACATCAAATCCCCCTTAAACATGGAGTAAGTCCATTTTGGCAAAAGTTTCAAGGAGATAGACAATGTGTTGAAAGATAAAATAATATACTTGATTCATCACTCCACTTGGGTGGCCAATATTGTGTCGGTCAAGAAGAAAAATGGAGAGATTCAAATCTGTGTTGCATTTAGAAATCTAAATTAAGCCAGCTTTAAGGAAAATTACCCCTTAGCGATCATGGACCATATATTGCAAACAGTGGTAGGATCTGAAATCATGGCTATACTTGAAATGTTTTTGGGATATAATCAAATCATTATAGTAGAAGAAGACCAATATAAAACTTCCTTCACAACTCCCTGGGGGATTTTTGCATACAATTGCATTCCTTTTGGCATGATCAATGTTGGTTCCACCTTCCAATGCGCAATGATTTTTTATTTTAGACATTTGAAAATAAGATAATTGTTATCTATCATGAGGATTTGAAAATTTTCTCTAGGAGGAGGAGGAATCACTAGAGAGATTTGAAGGTTGTGTTGCACATAAATGTCAAGATCATGGGATATCCCTGAATCCTAATAAATCTATGTTTTTGTAACAGAAGGGAAGCTATTGGGGCATCTAGTTTCAAAGGAAGAAATAAAGATAGATCCTGATAGGGTCAAATTCATCAACAACTGAGTCTGATGTCAAACATGAGTGTTGTTAAATATATCTTTGGTCAGATAAACTTCTTGAGAAGATTTGCCCTAGATTTCACTGAAACTACAATGCATATGTAGGTTTGACGAGTGATAAGAATGTTTTTAAATGGAGAAACAAAGCATTAAAAGATTTTGAGTCTGTAAAAGAAGTCATTGCTCAAGCCCCTACCTAGATTAACCCAGATTATAAGGATTTTATCATGTACTGCTATGCTTTGGAATATAATATGTCATGTATTCTCCTGCAATAAAATGAACAAAATGGTGAAGTCCTCATTAATTTCAAGAGCATACCTTCAAAAAACCATGAATTGAACTATTCATTAGTAGAAAAAAAAACCTTTTATGTTGTTAAAACTACGAAGGAATTCAAGTAGTATATATTGCATTCTCATTCCACATTTTTTATACCTAGCCCTGCTGTGAAAAGTATTTTGAATCTAGAGGAAGTGGAAATGAATAATCGGGCAACCTGGATCTCTAAAATTCAAGAGTTTGATCCAGACATTCATCCTACTAAATTAGTTCATGGTCAGGGTTTGTGCCAATTAATAGTAGAGAATAAAGAAAAAGAGTAGACGTTACCACTGGTCCTACTTGTTAGTCTCCAAAATCCTTGGTTCATTGACGTAGCACACTATTTAACCTATGGTGAATGCTAGGAACATCTCACTCCCAGAGAAAAGAGGAACTTGGGACTATAAGCAGCCAAATATGTAATTTTTGATGATGTGTTGTATAAGAAGGGATGGGATAGATCATTAATAAGGTACATGGACAAGGAAAAACCAAAGAAACTATTGAGAAAATTTAAGAACAAAGCTTTTGGGGGCCATTACTAATCAACAGTCACTACCTTTAAAATTTTAAGAAGTTGTTACTATTGGTCGGTAATGTTTAAGGATGCATATAAATGGGTAGTAGATTGTGAAAAATATAAATTATTATCTGGTAAGCTGTATGTTAGTGAACAGATTTTTCCTTCTTAAAATATAACTATCAAAGACTCTTAAACCTAAAAATAGAAGGAAAGAAATGCACTAATAATCGAGTGAGTTATTTACAACCACACTCTGCATTCAAAGGTGCAGCTACCTTAAACACAAAGAATTTTCAATAAAATCTTTAATTTAGAAACATCTAATTTGAAGCATACTTTTTACCAGAAATAACAAAAGGATGTGATTTACATCACCATAGACAATTGATTAACTATTCTGAGATCTTGCAGATCAAAAAGATATACGAGCAAACTAAATTGAACCTTAAATAGATGAATAAAAAAAGAAAGGCTGATTCATAGAGATAACAAATCTTGAAATATTACTGAGCAAATCCACAATATATTTCAACACATTATAATAGCATGTCATTCAACTCCAACTAAAATCAAAACCATGTACTTTAATAGACCAACTGATCCAAAATAATAATAAAATCTACTTATATTACCAACTAATAATATATATATATATATATTCATATATTTGAAAATATCCAGTATCATTCCATAGAAAGAACTTAAGAAAATAGAACCAATAGTAGAATTGAGTTTCTTTTATCCAAAAAAGAACTGACCCTCACTTGGTCGACCAAAATATCATTTATAGCCATGCAGGGCTTAATTCAGTTCTAAAACTAATTGCCTCAAAATAGCAAGAACATAGGAAACCAACTAAAACAGAAAACTACTTAGAAAACTAATTGACCGATTGGCCTATTGTAGCTCCAACATTAGTTTTCATGGTATTCTTCATTGCCTTCCATTATTCGAATGCCACAGAGAAATTCTGTCTCAGCTTTTGGTTTGGTTGGGCAGCTACTTTGAACCTTTGGAGCCAAACATCTTTGAAACACTATGTCTGTTGAGTCTTTCTTTAAATTACCTTCAAATGTTCATCTCCATAGACCACAGTAAATTCTACATGAGCTAAGATCAAATTATCTATCATCTTGATTTCTTTGGCAGCTTCCAGGCTTTCAAACTTTTTCTGGAAGTAGGGAAACACCTTTGACATTTCGCCACTGGCTTCATTTTCTAGTCTGATGATCTTCCCTGTGCACTCATTTTGTGCCAGCAGAGTATCTCTCGGGTTGATCTGAGCTTCAATTATTTGTGATGACTCTTCAATTTCCTGTTCATATAATGAACTCTCCCATTCCAAATTCACATTGACCACAATTAGTGAATTTTCATCCATACCAGGCACTACCTTTTCAGAAATAAATTTGTTTATACCATAGGTATAAATGACTTCCATATTATGTATTTTGATCTATAATTTTCCCCTTTTATTTTTCCATAGCTCCACATCATTTTCTACTATTTTTAGTAATTTCTCAGCTTTTGTCATCACATTATCAAAATCACTAGAAAACCTAGTAATTTCTCCATTTACCCTTATCCATGCATTTGTAGAAAGCTATTGAAATTGATCTATCTTTGTGTACTTGGTCTAAGAACTTCTGAAATTCTGAAGACTTTACATCTAAATCCAAAGAGACCATTGTCAGTGGCTGAGGCAGAGGATTATGAAGTTGTTGAATATACTTGGCCATTTCACAAAGGGCCTATTTTAGTTTCATCTTATCTTCAGAATCCTTTTTCAATCGATGACTGATCTTCTTATTGACCGAATCAAAGATTTTCAAATCAGTAGCCCTGGTAGACATGCCCAGATCTATCTTTTCAACATGGAAGTCACTTTCTATCACCTCATCACTGGATTTATCTGAGTTTGGTTTGAATATCTCTGCAATCTAATGTCCTATTTTAGTATCCACATCGACCATGGCTTCTACCTTTGGCTTCTTACTTCTTGGGGTTTTCCTGAGATATTTGCTAACCATATCTCCAACAGGAGCTGATATTGGAACAATGCTTCTTTTCTTGTTAACTGAAAGCCCTAAACAGTTAGGACTCTTTGGTGCAGAGGCATCAGTGGAAGGGGTTGATACTGGCATGTTTTGGTGATCTTCTTCTATCATTTGGATCTTCAGAGGGCTTGTTGGACTCTTCTCCATTTTAACCTTTCTTTTCTGCTACTTTTGACTCTCTTCTAGGTTAAGATCTACTGTAATTCAGGGGATTGATTCAACCTTTTCTTTCCTTTTACTCTTAGTTCTTGTAATCTATGGGCATTGTATGGGGATTGTTTCTCCCTTCTCAATATGATGATTAATTTCATTGTTGTATGCACCTACAGACAACAATTCCTCATTTTCATTAGTAATAGTGGGGGAAGTGGTGAGTTTAAAAATCTTTATGCTCTTCCCGGTTACAGAGACAAGAATTTATTGCTTCTTTTTCTTCCTTAACTCCTTCAACCACTTGTCTGTTCTTTTGAAAACACTTTCAGAGACAACATTCAGGTCATCTACTTCTTCTCTTCCCCAATCTATCTTCTTGGCCACTATTTCTACATTTTGCTTGATACGTTCGGCTTCTTTTCCATCTTCTTCTGTATCGGTGTCAAGCCCTTTAATTTTAAAAGTCAGTCGTAGGGAAATAATCTGCTTCAGTAAAAATTGAGAATGCATTCTTTTCACAACCTGAAATTCATCAACACAGCCAGCCCAGTAGTCTTCTAGACTTGGCTGATGTTGGAAGGTAGCATCTACTTTAAAGTGGTTTGCCACAAATTTCTTACTGTCAAAATAACTATGACTTTGATAATAAGGGAGGTTGAATATTTTAAGTTCGGTATCAGGAGAAGACATACCATGTGTTAACCTGAGGCGATAGTGTCCCAAATCAATAGAGAAGAATGAACCCACCCCTCTTTTAAGCTTGAATTTCAATCCGACCTAGATAATTTGTTTGCATATTTCCAACAGAATGTATTTATCTAGACAATAGCGTGGGAGATTTAGAAGTTCACCATTAAAGCCTCCTACCCTTAAATAGCTGAAGGTAGGGAATTGGGTAAAGAAACTACCATAGGCCTTAATTAACTCCATAGCCTCTTCAGACATTCTATAATTTATCTTCCCCTTTAGCTCAAAGACAAGCTTGGCCAGGAATGTATCTTGCACCCTTCTAAAATTTCTCAGGTTCTTCTCCTTTTGTAGATAAGAATGGTATTCGTATATCATCATGTCATCTCTCCATGGCTGATGAGGCAAACCTTCCCAGTTTCTACAGATGGCTAGGACATAAAATAGGTATGAGGTCATGTAGAAACTAGAGGCATCTATAGATTGGGATAGGTCGTCATCCAGTCTTGCCACTACTACTTCAGCCCAGTCTACATATTTTCCACCAGTCAAAATGGTTTGGATGAGAATGTACATCCAATCCTCCCACATTATGTCATTAGGTTTTCCCCTCAATCTGTTAAACATGACAACAATATCTCTCACTTCTCTTACCAAATGGTCCTTTTTCAGAGGTTTACGAAGTCTGGAACCTCCTCTTTCAGCCTTGGACAACCAGTCTCTAGCTATATTGTTACTATAATCTCTAAAATTGTGAATTAAATCTTCTTTAGATTTTGCAAAGTCATAGGCGACGTACGTCTCTGTAGGGGGAATTCTCAGGGACATCATTCCTATTTGTCAGTTCACAGACACCAACACTTCTCTATAGGGAAGGTAGATGCATCTATTTACCCTGTCATACCTATTTATACACTCCATCAATAATTTAGGGCATAGAGTCACTTCAGGAAAACCAGCAACCTCCAACAAACCGCTCTCAATGATTTTGGATGATATAGTATCGACCTTGGCATTTCTAACTCTATGAATAATCTCTGTGATGTCGTCATTGACATGAACTGTATCTCCCATTTCTAGTAGAAAGCTACTTATAGGGGAGAAATTCTTTTCCTTTAAAAATTTGGCCTATTGGGCCGACTTACTAGAGCTACCCATGATAATTCCTAGCGCTATTGATTCAGAAAAAGATATGAAACAATAGAAATTTCCTTTCTTAGAGTATGCAATTCTATAAAAACCAGAAAGGAAAATGAGAGAAAATAATTTTAGACTCACTGATGCCAACACCTCCGCTTGCAGAGAAAAACCTTCAATCCAATCTAGCTTTCCAATAGAATGCGAAAACATAAATGGCAAAGAAAGGAAAAATGAATGCATACATTTAAATTGCTCCTTTTTAGTAATTATGATTACTTGCTGTGAATCAATGATTGCTGTCGTCAATAGCTAGCCACGCCCCATCACATTTCCTTCTTAATTAGGCAAACTATACTTTTTATTGAGTTGATGTCACTCCCCATCTTTTCATAAATCAATTTAATAAATGTGAGTGACATTTGGCACATTCCGAGTGTTGTCTAATCATTATTGCATTTCTGTATCTTGAACATTGAACTGTGATATGCTGAGTTCAAAGTTTGAGATCTCACATGCCTTTAGCCATGAATTGACAAAAATAATAAATACGACGAACTGACATAGGATGCGAGAGGTGAAAATGAATTATGAACATAAAAGGTATGGTTCAGGATTCAAGATCTCAAAAAAAATGTGACACCGAGACAGAAAGATGCAGGCTAAAGAAGGCATGAGCAATGTAAAATGGGAAATTGAACTTTGAACTTTGAACAAGTGAGTTCAAGGTTCACAGTTGAATATTACATTACACATCCAATGCGGGTTTGCAAAACTTACCGATCAAAGAAATATGCATGGACATACACAGTGGGAAATGAGATGTTGAACTTTGAACTTTGAGTTCAAGGTTCAACGTTCAATATACAACCTGACACTTTACATGTTACTTTGTGAAAAAGTTAATCAAAACCTTTTGACCTGCAACAGGTGGCTCCGAATGGGGATAGGACCATCAGGGACGAAACAACAAACTCAAAAAGCCTCTGGTTCCACACAAAACTAAGCCTACTAGCAAGAAGAAACTAACCTAAGACACAACAAAACAATATGTACATGAGGGACAAGAAAATTACAGATCATAAAGTTTGAGATCTTCCCTATTAAAGGACAAGGGAAATTCTGTTCCATCAGCATACTTCAATTTGAAAGAGTTAGGCCTGAGCTCTTGGCTAATCTTGAAGGGCCCTTTCCATAATGACTCAAACTTGCTGTGTGCTCCTTGGGGTTCTCGCCTTTTATCCCACATCAAAATTTATTTCCTGGCATGAACTTCCCAAGTCGATTTCTTCTATCAAAGATCTTTTTCACCCTAGCTTGGTGATTAGTAATATGATCTACAATATGTTCACTTTCTTCTTCAATATTGCATAGATACATAATTCTTTTCTCCAGACCATTATGGAAATGTTGGTTTTCAATCACCTTTTGCAGTTTAGCAGTGGCTAACTCTAATGGGAGAGAAAGTTGAGCTTCTATTCCATATACCAGCTCGAAAGGTGATATTCCTATGGATCTTTTTGGTGAAGTGCGATCTTCCCATAATTCTTTGTGCAACCTTTTATGCCAATCCCTAGCATTGTCATCTACTAACTTCTTCATTATGGAAATTAAATTCTTGTTAGTTGATTTGGCCTGACTGTTATCCTGAGGAAAGTAGTCAGACAAATGTGACAATTGAATTCCGTTATCATAACAGAAAAGCTGCATTTCAAAAGAGGAAAATTTTTGTGCATTGTCAACTACTATCTTCGTCAGAACTCCAAATCTTACCAAAATATTTTCCTTTAGGAAAGAACAGACTATTTTTGAAGTGGTTTTCTTTATAGGAATGGCCTCTGCTCATTTAGTAAAGTAGTTTGTTGCGGTTAGAATATGAGTATGACCCACATTTGAAGGGGGATTTATAGGTCCTATGAAATCTATACCCCATTGCTTAAATGGTTCTTCAATAACCACCGGTCTTAACGATAAGGCTGCTAAATGAGGCTTTCTCGAGAATAACTTACATTTTTCGCACTGTGCTACCCACTTGTAAGCATCTTTAAACATTCCAGGCCAATAGTAAAAATTTCTTAGAATCTTAAATGTTGTTACTAAGGAGGAGAAGTGGCCACTGCAAACTTCATTGTGAAAGGATTGAAGCAACTTCTTTTGTTGATCTTCATCAACACATCAGAGGAACATTCCGTCTAAACCTCATTTATATAGTATATCATCGAAGCTAACATACTTAACCGCTTTCAATTTCAAATTCCTTTTCTCTTTTTCAGTAAGGTGATCTGGACATTCTCCATAAGTAAAAAAAAAGGCCACATTTGAGAACCATACATCTTTCAATCCAGTAAGCAGAGACAAAGGAATGTTATCTTTGAACTCCTTTTCATTTTCTGCAATTAACTTACAGATTCCCTGACCTCTTATTAATTTGGTAGGTTTGATTTCTAAATCAAACTCTTGCACTTTGGCTACCCATGTTGCCCTATTATTCATAGATACCTCCTATTGGGTTAGAGTACTCTTGACAACTGAATTTGGGACATAGACGGTAGAGTGTGAATGAAGGATGTAATATCGGAACTGCTTAACAACCTTCACCACTGCAAAAGCTTTCTTTTCTATGGGAGAGTAATTTAGTTCATGTTTCTTCAATGGAAAACTCATGAAGGAAATAGGGACATCATCATCTACATCCTTCTTTTTCAATAAGACACCGAACATAGTATGTTTTGAGGCATAGCAATGTATCACAAAATCTTTTCAGAAATTCAGATGAGACAGTACTGGGGCTTGAGCAATTGCCTTCTTCACTTCATCAAAAGATTTCTTGGCCTCTTCAGACCATTTAAAACTTTGTTTTTCACTTAACAGGTTTACCATAGGCCTAGTCATTTCTGAGAATTTAGGTACAAATCTTCTCAAAAAATTAATTTGCCCAAAGAAAGATCTTATTCCATTCCTGTTAGAAGGAAGACACAACTGGTGTATTTCTCAGACTCTTTTGGGGTCGATCTTAATTCCCTCTCTTGAAACTATATGACCCAGTAACTTTCCTTTTGTCACACAGAAGATAGATTTCTTGGGGTTTAGTGATATCCCTTGATTTCTACATTCTTGTAGAATAAGCTTCAAATATTTTGC
The DNA here is from genome assembly GCA_018584345.1 of Thuja plicata. Taxonomy (NCBI): domain Eukaryota; kingdom Viridiplantae; phylum Streptophyta; class Pinopsida; order Cupressales; family Cupressaceae; genus Thuja; species Thuja plicata. The sequence goes on from MU224509.1 coordinate 3,559,381, forward strand.
ATGTTTCTTCCTCTTATGGGAGAAGACGGTCAAGTCATCAAGGTAAACCACAATTATCTTATTTAGTAGGTGATCAAAGGAGGAATTCATGGCACGCTGAAAGGTCACTCTTGCATTAATCAAGCCAAATGGAATTTGATTATATGTGAATGTATCCCAAGGAGTAGTAAACGCCATTTTATGTTGATCACTAGGGTTTACACTGATTTGGTTGTATCCTGAAAAACCATCTAGCATTGACATCATTTTGGAACCTACCACCATCTGCAAAATGTGATCCATATTAGGAAGAGTGAAGTTATCTTTCAGACTGGATTGATTCAAGTTTCTGAAATCTACGTAGATTCTGATTTCACCATTTTTCTTGTGAACTAGTACTATGTTCACGAACCAGGTAGAATGGTGAATTGTGTAGATTATTCTTGCATTCAACATTTTGTCCACTTCTATAAATATGGCATCTGAGACCCTAGGATTATAGTTCCTCAGTTTTTGTCTAAAAGGCTTAGCGCCAGGCTTCAATGGGATGTGATGTTGAAACTGTCCATTTTTAAAATCCTTTAAGTCTTCATAAGACCAAGAAAACACATCTTTGAATTCTCTTAATAACTTCATGAATATAACCTTTTCTTCCAGGCTACAACAACTGCCTAGATGTACATATCTGGGATTTTCATCACTACCTATATTTATTTTCTCAAAATCACTCGATTACTTATCACTACTCTCTTCAGTTTGACTGATGAAATAATCGCCATGATCAAACAGGCTCTCCATTGTTACAAGGCCTTTAGGGATATGGTTTCCCTTCAATTGCACAATATCTTCCCTTTCATCGAACTGCTCATCTACGGAAAACTCTTGACACTTGAATTCTGAACCTTCGAAAAATATTGAGGAGAAATTTTCAATACCCTGTAAAAATGTCAACACCTAGGAATCATTACTAAAGACTTGCCAAGAATTACCATTGTCTGGTATGCTAGGTTAGTGAACTAGCTCTATAGTATACTAATTGTTGTCAAAATTAGGGTGAGGAATGAGTAATGCTGCAGAACCGGCAAGTACGTCTGCTCTAGAATTTAATTCTCTAGCGATTGCCTCAATTGTAAATGCCTCAAAGCCCTCAATTTCATCCCAAACTCTATTTCTATAATGCTTCATTCGCTCATTTTTTACTAAATATATGCCTCTAACCTACTTCACAATTAGCTCAGCATCCCCTTTAGCTCTCAAGATTTTAATACTTTTTCTCTTTGCTTCTTGAATACCGAGTAGAAATGCTTCGTACTCTACGGTGTTATTTGTATTCTCAAATTCTAGTTTAAAAGCAAAAGGAAACTTCTTACCAATAGGAGATATCAAAACTACCCCTGCGTCTGAACCTGTAGAGGATCAACTCCTGTCAAACTCAAGAATCCAAACCTCTTCATTCCTGGGAGGTTTCAAATCAGCAAGATCTTCCTTAGGCAAGATCAAATAATTAGCAAAATCTATTTCTTGGTATAAGATTTGGGCTCTAGGATATTCACATGGGAATTCAGTATATTTTGACTTGGTCTCAGGTTGTAACACTACCTTCTAATTACCAATGGGAATTATTGCTTGTGACCAATCTTGTTTAATTTCTCCTCCTAAGTCCCGACAGAAGGTTCAACTTAAAAGCATACCGTAGCTAGCAGGTATGTTTGCCACAAGGATGGTTAATTTTAGTTTTTTATTGGGATAGGCTACCAATGAGACTTCAACATCTTTGATTTGACCAAGTAATGGGACTTGTTTAGAATCCATCAAGTAACATTTGTCAAGGTCTTTGTTAAGGGTAAGTCTAAGGATTTTTTCTACAGATGAAGGCATTATATTGTCCAAAACCCCTGAGTCTATAATACAATTACTAAGTTTATGACTATGCATGAACAAAGATACATAAAAAGGTTCTGGTTTACCCAAAATTTGGGCAGGTTCTGAGGATTCCTGACTAAGGATATTTTGAACATTTTCAGGAAGAATTGGATTTTGGTTTATCAGAATTTCATGAGAAAACACAATATTTGTTTGATTTACTACAACTTCAAGAAATGATCCTTTTACAAAATTCACCAGTTTATCCAACTCATTAGGTTTCAACTTCAAATATTCGATAGGAGAAATCTGAATCTTGGAAGTTTTACAAAAATCAACAAAATCGAAGGGAGAATCAGGGTCTGCATTTTTAAGATTTTTTACCTCTATTCCGGCCTTTTCGTCCATCCTTGAACTGTCACTTCTATGCACATACTCCTTTTATCCTTTATTTTGAAATGGATGCGAGACTTGATTGGTATTCTTGCTTCCTTGTTGACCTCTACTGAGCACAGAGCAAGAAGGTTCCTCGAGAGTAATAAAAATGTCACCACCATGATTAGAGTCAGACTCATATTCTAAGTAGTAACTTACAGAGTCACCAAGTCCTCTCGAGTTTCCTTCATCAGCAGGGATCTCCTGAATACTTTCCTTATTAGCCTCTAGGTGTTTGTATCTCACCATCTCAGGACAGGAATCTCCATCATGTTCGTCTGTCAAATGAAAAGTACACATATTTCCTTTAACATGAGGGGGTTCAATTTGTAGTCTTTGCTAGGCTGGCAAGGCATTCCATGTTTTCCCATAATTTCCCATCCCCTGACTTTGATATCTGCGAGGAACATCCTGGTATGGAGCAGGAGGAGATTTTGGCATCTATCTCTTAAGGGCAATCATATCATTTACTAGTCTCTGTACTACTGGATCACTAGAGCCATAATTAGAGGCTTGATTTGTTGATGTTTGTATATCTCTTCTCCATTTTCCTACCGTTATGAGGTCATCCTCAAGTTCTACTACAAGATTTTGAGTTGTAACTATATTGGCTACCCTATCCCGTCTCAATTGATAGCTTATGTCAGGAGGAATTGCATTGACAAAGAAGCCTTTTTATTTTCTCCATTCGGTCTCTTAGCATTAGGGATCTGATATCAGATCTTGTTAAATTTGGAAACAAATTCCCTCATAGGCTCATGCATCTCCTTCTTTAATTGGGACAATTGGAGCAAGAGGGAGTGTTCATCTTTGGCGGATTTGAAACGAGCTTCAAAAGTTGTTTTCATTGAGTTCCAATCGGTAATATGACCATTCAGAAAATGGTAAAACAAATCAACAGTGGACTCGGCAAGAGTTTGTACAAATAATCTAATTGCAACATCTTCATGTTGTACAGCTAAAATCCCACAAGCAGTGTTAAAGGCGTTCAAATGGTCATCTACAAAAACTTTACCATTTCCATAAAATTTAGGTAATACATGCCTAGCCCCTTTTGGTAAGGGATGATTTCCTCCTACATTTAAGGGACCTACTACCGCTCCCCATGGCTAGGCCATGATCGATGTTAGGAAGATGGTTACAATGGGGGGAGTTTGAGTACCAGACAAGATTAAAGCTTGCCAATTGAATTGACTTGAAGATGCTTCAGGAGAAACTTTAGGAGGAGAGGGAGGTCTAATTTTTTCTTTCTTCTTAGGGGTAAAGGTAATAGGAAAGTGAAAGTTTTGCAAATCTTGATAAAACTTATCAAAGATCCATTCTCTCCTCTAAAACCTAGTATAAGGATGAGAATCCAGTTTTAAGGTCTTTGTGGGCCTTGAGCTGCTCTATCCACCACTGCAGCTTCGTGTGCTATAGGAAGTCCTCTCAACCACTCCCCAATCTCTTCTTCTTCCTCTATCACCAATCTCACCTACTGATATTGCTGATTACTTTCTCTTACTTTACAGGCCAAGACAACTAAATTAGAAATAATGTCTTCTTGGGTATCTAAAAAGTGCAAATCAGGTTGAAGGACTGGGGGAATTTCTTTGTCACCAAGTATTACATCAATAGGAAATACCATGATCTTTTCTCACTTGGAAACACAAATGCATACTAATCTTTTTTTTAAAACACGTTCCCTAGTAGAGTCATCAAAAATTTATTAGTGAACAGATTTTTCCTTCTTGAAATATAACTATCAAAGACTCTTAAACCCAGAAATAGAAGGAAAGAAATGCACTAACAATTGAGTGAGTTATTTACAACCACACTCTCTACATTCAAAGGTGCAGCTACCTTAAACAAGAAGAATTTTCAATAAAATATTTAATTTAGAAACATCTAATTTGAAGCATACTTTTTACCAGAAAGAACGAAAGGTTGTGATTTACATCACCATACACAATTGATTAACTATTTTGAGATCTTGCAAATCAAAAAGATATACAAGCCAACTGACTCAAACCTTAAATAGATGAATAACAAAAGAAAGGCCGATTCATAGAGATAATAAATCTTGAAATATTACTGAGAAAATCCACAATATATTTCAACAGATTATAACAGCATGTCATTCAACTCCAACTAAAATCAAAACCATGCACTTTCATAGACCAAATGATCCAAAATAATAATAAAATCTTCTTATATTACCAACTGATAATATATATATATATATATATATATATATATATATATATATATATTCATATATTTGAAAATATCTAGTATCATTCCATAGAAAGAACTTAAGAAAATAGAACCAATAGTAGAATTGAGTTTCTTTTGTCTGAAAAAGAACCGACCCTCACTTGGTTGACCAAAATATCATTTATAGCCATGCAGGGCTTAATTCAGTTTTAAAACTAACTATCTCAAAAAAGAAATAACATCAGAAACCAACTAAAATAGAAAACTACTTAGAAAACTAATTGGCAGATTGGCCTACTATAGCTCCAACATTAGTGTTCATGGTATTCTTCATTGCCTTCCATTCTTCGAACACCACAGAGAAATTCTGTCTCAACTTTTGGTTTGGTTGGGCAGCTGCTTTGAACCTTTGGAGCCAAACATCTTTGAAACGCTATGTCTATTGAGTCTTGCTTTCAATTACCTTCAAATTTTCATCTCCATAGACCACAACCAATTCTACATGAGCTAAGATCGAATGATTTGTCATCCTGATTTCTTTGGTAGCTTTCAGGCTTTCCAACTATTTTTGGAAGTAGGGAAACACCTTTGACATTTCACCACTAGCTTCATTTTCTAGTCTGATGATCTTCCTTGTGCACTCATTTTGTGCCAACAGAGTATCTCTTAGGTTGATCTAAGCTTCAATTATCTGCGATGACTCTTCAATTGTCTATTCATATAATGAAATCTCCCATTCCAAATTCACATTGACCACAAATAGTGAATTTTCATCCATACCAGGCACTGCCTTTTTAGAAATAATTTTTTTTATACCATAGGTATAAATGTCTTCCATATTATGTATTTTGAATTCTAATTTTCCCCTTTTCTTTTTCCATAGCTCCACATCATCTTCTATTGTTTTTAGTAATTTCTCGGCTTTTGTCATCACATTATCAAAATCACTAGCAAACCTAGTAATTTCTCCATTTACCTTATCCATCCATTTGTAGAAAGCTGTTGAAATTGATCTATCTTTGTGTACTTGGTCCAGGAACTTCTGACTTTCCAGAGACTTTACATTTAAATCCAAAGAGACCATTGTCAGTGGCTAAGATAGAGGATTATGAAGTTGTTGAATATACTTGGCCATTTCACAAAGGGCTTGTTTCAGTTTCATCTTATCTTCAACATCCTTTTTCACGCGGTGACTAATCTTCTTATTGGATGAATCAAATATTTTCAAATCATTAGCCCTGGTAGACATGCCCAGATCTATCTTTTCAACGTGGAAGTCACTTTCTGTCACCTCATCACTGGATTTATCTGAGTTTGGTTTGAATATCTCTGCCATCCAATGTCCTATTTTAGTATCCACATCGACCATGGCTTCTACCTTTGGCTTCTTACTTCTTGGGGTTTTCCCAAAATATTTTCTAACCATATCTCCAACAGGAGCCGATATTGGAACAATGCTTCTTTTCTTGTTAACTAAAATCCCTAACCAATTAGGAATCTTTGGTGCAAAGGCATCAGTTGAAGGGGTTGATACTGGCATATTTTGGTGATCTTCTTCTACCATTTGGATCTTCAGAGAGCTTGTTGGACTCTTCTCCATTTTAACCTTTCTTTTTTGTTGCTTTTCACTCTCTTCTAGGTCAAGATCAACTGTAATGCAGGGGATTGATTCAACCTTTTCTTGCCTTTTACTCTTGGTTCTGGTAATCCTCAGGGATTGTATGGGGATTGTTTCTCCCTTCTCAATATGATCTTCAATTTCAGTGTTGGATGCACCTGCAGATAGAAATTCCTCATTTTGATTAGTAATAGTGGGAGAAGTGGTGAGTTTCAAAATCCTTATGGTCTTCCTAGTTACAGAGACAAGAATTTCTTACTTGTTTTTCTTGCTTAACTCCTTCAACCACTTGTCTATTCTTTTGAAAACACTTTCAGAGACAACATTCAGGTCTTCTACTTCTTCTCTTCCCCAATCTATCTTCCTGGCCACTGTTTCTACATTTTTCTTGATACATTCATCTTCTTTTCCATCTTCTTCTATATCGGTGTCAAGCCCTTTAATTTTAAAAGGCATTCGTGGGGAAATAATCTTCTTTAGTGAAAAATGAGAATGCATTCTTTTCACAACCTCAAATTCATCAACACAGTCAGCCCAATAGTCTTCTAGACTTGGCTGATGTAGGAAGGTAGCATCTACTTTAAAGTGGTTTGCCACAAATTTCTTACTGTCAAAATAACTGCAACTTTGATAATAAGGGAGGTTGAATATTTTAATTTCGGTATTAGGAGAAGACATACCATGTGTTAACCTGAGGTGATAGTGTCCCAAATCAATAGGGAAGAATAAACCCACCCCTCTTTTAAGCTTGAATTTCAATCTGACCTGGATAATTTATCTGCATATTTCCAATAGAATGTATTTATCTAGACAATAGCGTGGGAGCTTTATAGGTTCACCACTAAAGCCTCCTACCCTTAAATAGATGAAGGTAGGGAATTGGGTAAAGAAACTACCATAGGCCTTAATTAACTCCATAGCCTCTTCAGACATTCTGTAATTTATCTTCCCCTTTAGCTCAAAGACAAGCTTGGCCAGGAACGTATCTTGCACCCTTCTAAAATTTCTCAGGTTCTTCTCCTTTTGCAGATAAGAATGGTATTCGTATATCATCATGTCATCTCTCCATGGTTGATGAGGTAGACCTTCCCAGTTTCTATAGATGGCTAGGACATAAAATAGGTATGAGGTCATGTAGAAACTAGAGGCTTCTGCAGATTGGGATAGCTCTTCATCCAGTCTTGTCACTATTACTTTGGCCCAGTCTACATATTTTCCATCAGTCAAAATGGTTTGAATGAGAATGTAGATCCAGTCCTCCCACATTATGTCATTATGTTTTCCCCTTAATCTGTTTAACATGACAACAATATCTCTCACTTCTCTTACCAAATGGTCCTTTTTCAGAGGTTTAGGAAGTCTAGAACCTCCTCTTTCAGCCTTGGACAACCAGTCTCTAGCTATATTGTTACTATAATCTCTGAAATTGTGAAGAAAATATTCTTTAGCTTTTGCAAAGTCAGAAGCGACATACATCTCTGTAGGGGGAATTCTCAGGGCTGCCATTACTATTTTTTGGTTCATAGACAACAAAACTTCTCCAGAGGGAAGGTAGATACATCTATTTACCCTGTCATACCTGTTTCTACACTCCACTAATTCAGGGCATGGAGTCACTTCAGCTAAACTAGCAGCCTCCAAAAAACTACTCTCAATGATTTTGGCTGATATAGTCTTGGCCTTGGCATTTCTAACTCTGTGAATAATCTCTGCAATATCCTCATTGATAATAAATGTATCTCCCATTTCTGGTAGACAACTACTTATAGGGGAGAACTTATTTTCCTTTACAAATTTGGCCTATTGGGCCGACTTACTAGAACTACCCATGATAATTCCTAGCGCTATTGATTTAGAAAAAGATATGAAACAATACAAATTTCCTTTCTTATAGTATGCAATTCTTTAAAAACCAGAAATGAAAATGAGAGAAAATACTTTTAGACTCATCGATGCCAACACCTTCGCTTGTAGAGAAAAACCTTCAATCCAGCCTAGCTTTCCAATAGAATGGAAAAATAGAAATTGGAAAGAAAGGAAAACTAAATGCATACATTTAAATTGCTCCTTTTTAGTAATTATGATTACTTGTCATGAATAATTGATTCCCGCCGTCAATAGCTGGCCACATCCCATCATATTTCCTGCTTACTCAGGCAAACTGTACTTTTAATTGAGTTGATGTCACTCCCTGTCTTTTCAGAAATCAATTTAATAAATGTGAGTGACATTTGGCACATGTCAAGTGTTGTCTAATCATTATTTCATTTCTGTATCTTGACCATTGAACTGTGATATGCTAAGTTCAAAGTTTGAGATCTCACATGCCTTTAGCCATGAATTGACAAAAATAATAAATACGATGAACTGACACAGGACGTGAGAGGTGAAAATGAATTATGAACATAAAAGGTATGGTTCAGGATTCAAGATCTCAAAAAAAATGTGACACCGAGACAGAAAGATGCAGGCTAAAGAAGGCATGAGCAATGTAAAATGGGAAATTGAACTTTGAACTTTGAACAAGTGAGTTCAAGGTTCACAGTTCAATATTACATTACACATCCAACGCGGGTTTGCAAAACTTACTAATCGAAGAAATATGCGTGGACATGCACAGCGGGAAATAAGATGTTGAACTTTGAACTTTGTGTTCAACGTTCAAGGTTCATTATACAACTTGACACTTTACACGTTACTTTGTGAAAATGTTAATCAAGATCTTTTGACCTGCAACACCGTAGTTGGAAGCTATGCCTCTGAGGTCAATAGTCATAAATGAACCCTTTAAGTAATGGGGGTTGGATTTCATAGGTCCTTTGAATCCTCCTTCTAGTGCCACACATACACATATCCTAATGCCCACATACTAATTTAAGAAGTGGTTAGAAGATGCAACATTAAAGAAAATGACTACTAAATTTGGCTGTAACTTTTTGAAAGAAAATATTTTGGTTCCATTCAGAATTCCCCAGAGGGACATAGTAACTTATATTCCCTCTAATTTTTCTTCAGAGGAATTTAATATTTTCTATTATGATAATGGAATTTTAGTATTACACTCCTCAAATTATTATCCACAAGTAAATTACCAATCCAAATCGACCAATAAGAACTTGATCTCTATAATGAGGAAATTGGTGAATGAAAATGCGAGAGATTGGCATAAAAGACTCTATGAAGTTTTATGGGCTGATAGGACTTATCCCGAGAGAGAAATTGGTATGAATCCTTTTGAACTGGTGTATGGTGTTGAAGCCCAATTATATCTGCCATTAGAAATCTCAGCAATGAAATTACAAAAATCTATCAAAGGTGATCCTTTTAAGGATGCATTGGAGAAGAGAATCACGTACTTTACAAAAATAGAAGAAGAAAGACATTAAATAGTTGATCATATCACTTAGCATCAATCTCAGGTAAAAAAAAATGTATTGGAGAATGAGATCAAGAAAGTTCATGGTTTGAGATCAGGTATTTCTTTAGGATAAGTGAAGGGAACCAAAAGGAGCACACAATAAGTTCAATTCTATTTGTAAAGGGTCATTCATGATTCATCAAGAACTTGGGCCAAATTGTTTTAGGTTGAAATATCTAGATGGTATTTCCCTTCCCCTATCCTACAACATGAAGGATTTTAAGATTTATCAGTTCTAAGCAGGTGTCCCCTATTCCTTGTATACATCTTTTTGTTGTGTCATAGTTTTGGTGTTGTTTTTTATTCAGTTTATCGATCTTTTCTTTTTGTGAAACTAGAGATTCTAGGTTCATTTCATGGTCCTTCTCTATCCTGGTCCCTAGTCAAAGCTGATGTTACCCCCAAATTTTTTCCTATGTTTAAGTCCCAAACTCAACAAAAATTAAGAAATTGTCACGTCTAATTCTCGACCTTATCCTTCCCCCCTTTTCTCCTTAAGTTTCATGCCTTTTCATCTCTTTTAACCTCCAAGGTTGAACTTCAATAAGTTCAAAGTTCATGGTTTAAAGTCACCAAGTGTACCTATTTTCTTTTGCGACATCATTATAAACTCGGTCAGTATTATCGGTCATTGAACTTGAACCTTTGAAACTATTTGGTTCAAGGTTCAAGGTTCAAGGTTCATCGGTCCATCAATCTCAAAAGTTTCATTTTTCTTTTTAAGTATTATCATGTCTAGGGATGCTATGCATTCAGTTGGTCTAGTATTTTTTATTCAACAAACTTTAACCTTTGAACCTTCACGATTCAAGGTTTAAGGTTTATTTTGAGCAGCTAGAGACATTCTATTTAAAGGATGATTAAAGAGAAATGTGGCACATGGGAAGAATATTTCAATTATTCTGGGATTTTAAACTATATTTATGGAAAGTAATCATGAGGATGTAAACCTTTGTGTGGAAGTGACTGGTATTAAATAAAGTGTCATGTTTATGTCAACCAATAATTAATTCACATGATGATTTCAAGCTTTCAAGGTGTGCAAATATTTCATCAAGTTCTTTCCACCTCTATATATACAAGTAATTATTTCATTCCTAATTTACAAAACCATTCAGAGTTGAAGAAGCTAGTGGTGACTAAGGTAATTTTGTCTTTCCATTTTCAGGAGTTGTAGAAAATTGATGAAAGAAAAAGGTGAGTTGTTAGGATCTCTTCCTCCATTATTGTTGTTGTTTAAAGAAGGAGAAATGAAAGTAAAAATTAGTTATTTTTGCATAATTTATTTTGTTTCTATGGGATTGTTTGAGGTATTTTTTTGATATTATCACCATAAGGTCATTCCTTCCAATCCTAGGGTGTACTTCTTATTTGGTCAGTAATTTACCAGAGCTTGATAATACCTCCTTAGATCAGGCAGACCTAGGAGAATTTCTAGAAAGATAAACGAACCTAGAGCCCGACTCCATGATGGATAGAAATGTGTAGAGTGGTTTGATTAAAGTGTCTTCCATCCCCCACTTTAATGACTTTCCCTAAATTGGTGATAGAATGCATGAATAGGTGCGATGTCAAAAATAGGTGCATCCTGAAAATTGATGGAAGCACCCTAGTAAAAATTGATAGAGAGATAAATATGAATGCCATGGGAATTCCTGAGAGAGGGCCTTATGAGGACTAGTCTATAGGTACATTCTATTATTTTTTTTCAGAGAAGTTGAGCACTTATAAGAGTGTAATTGCTAGAAATTGGCTCCTAAACATGCAGAAGGGTGGTTATTGGTTTCCCAGACCTTTAACTAGAGAAAAACTCATAGTTGAAGTGAGGGACATTGTTATACTATTAAAAAGATGCAAGGGAAACTCCCATGCATTCTATTGGGAGGATTGAATGTACTTTTATATTCAAGTTCTGGTTGGAGGCCAGATGTACTTAAACTGGACCCAAGTGATTGTTTAAAGGCTACATGAAGGTTTATCTAATTTCACAGGGTTGAAAGGTTTTTTTTAATGTTTTTTCTATCTTCTCTATATATTTGCCTCCACACGAGAATGACATGGTCTTCACAACAAGCCCTGGAAAGAAGGAATGAACATCTATGAGTATTACCCCCACCTTCAAAAGGAGAAATATGCTAAAAACTTCATGAGTGTGAATGATATCTTTGAGGGGAGACTGGTCTATGAACTTCAGGTTAATGTAAAGAAGAGGATGTCAAATGAGGAAATACAATTGGTCATTATTTATGGAATTTAGTTCATTCTATTTAGCAAATTTACATACCTCAGGATTGGTCGATATGAGTTCAAACCTTTTAAATTTCCCAGATGTGCTCTTGAGAGTCATGTGTTGATCTAAGTGAATAGAAAATTGGCTCACATTGATCATAAAATAAAGGAGAAAGGGAAGTATGGAGTAGTATTCTTGGTTGAAATAGGTAACTATAGTTGTAAAAAACTATCTGATGCACTAAACATGGAGCTGGAATTCAAGATATTGAACCTTTTGTTATATACTACTAGGAAAAACTTTGACAAAAAGGGATTTTCCTTGGAACTCCTTAATGTGGATGCAGACTTTCATCATATACCTCAACTGGAAGACTAATGGGAGAATTCTTGTGACAAATTTGAGCTAAGGAGAATGTTATGGTCCAGATTCACATTAAACTAAATCATTTCCATGAACCTCGCAATGAATATAACTTGAGGTAAGGAGGAAGAAGATGAAGATGTTTTTGACTCAGATTTTGCAAAGAAAGTTCAAGGGAAGCCACTTCCTCACATAAATTGGAATAAAAAGGAGGAAGATAGTATCCAACATCGATCTTTCAATGTGATAAGGAAAACATAAATATTTCTAAAGTGTCGTTGAGCTAGGAAAACACTCGAGTCTGATTCTGAGGCTATTTTAGTCGTTCATGAAAACAATGTTTCATAGTTACATTCTCCTCCTATTCCATGTGTTGATATTGCAGGTGCTGATTTTCATATTAAGAATGAAGGTGCTTCAAAGAAAAACTCCAAGAAAGGCATGGAGAGCTCATCTCCCACTCGAGCTACTAGATCCAAAAGAAAAAAGACAGGCGGAAAGGATTCAAAAAAACAAAGTGATTGTTTCTCTTGATCCTAGAGAGGAAACATGGGAAAGCATGGATAGCTAGAAATGTAAATTTCTTGACATGGACAACACTGAAAAAGAGAAGGAACCCAAGACAAACATTATGTCTTTGAATGTTTTGATAATTCCTGATCAAGTCAAATTTCAAGCACCTCCGCCGAAGAGCACACCAGTCACCCCAAAGTGGTCGTAAATCTCAATAAGCTAGATGCGAAGCATAGTTTCCATTTCATTACCGATTGAGGATATGATAAGAATTTGTCTTAGGAAGGCAAGAAAATAGAAGAAATTAAAAACTGAATCCATGATGGAGGTTGTTCAAAAAATAGGGCACTAGATAGAAGAAATTGTGAAGCCGATTACTAAGAAGGAGGTAGACGAAGCCTCTACCAAGGAATTCATTGTTGAGAAGATGGACATGTGAGTTTCTTCAAGGGTCATAGATGCTAAGCATTTGGCATCCTCAACTAGATAGATGTTATCAAGGACATGGAGGGGTGAATGAGATAAAAGGGAACTAAAGTTAGATCTAAATAAAATGGCAAAGTATATCCATTCTATACAAGATCCAAGCTCATAGCCACTTTCATAGATCTCACAGTCCTTCGAACCTAAATCCCCTTCAAACCAGAAGCTCCTTGAGAAAATCCAGAGGAATTAAGTTATTGCTAATGTGTACCATGATTGGTTAGATTTAATCACACAACAGGGCATCAATTATATCACTACCCTGGTTAAAATCTACAGTGATCCAATGAAGGTAAGCAAAGAGCTGGAGATAGAAATTAGCATTTGGGACAATAAAAAGACCAAGTGGACTGTAGTGGTAGCCTAGATGAGTGACGACTAGAAATATGGGGTCACAAAGTTTTTAGTTGAGAATCCTATACCAAACCTTGATGATAATGTTCTCTATGTCTCTAAAAAGAACATTGAATGACATAACTTAATCATAAAACTAGGGTACGAGGAGTTTGTTAAATTTGTCAAAGAACTTACTGGACTTACTTTTATCATGCTAAAGAACCTCAAGTGCATTGATATTCATTTTCTAAAAGAGGATGGTTAGACTATAGATAATACAAGTGAGATGGACAAAACCTTCAAAAATAAGATCAAGGTTATCAGGGAAATCAAAGACCTAACTATTGATGACTTCTCTCACTTGGTGCAAATTGAATCAATGTTCATTGTTGTTTAGACAATTTGGAAACACACGAGAACAAAGTAATTTATATTAAGAATGATATAGAGGTGTAGAGGAAAAGAATCATCCATATTGGATTTCTATATCACAAGCCAATTGTAAACTTCTCTTTAGCACACTTGGAGTGGCAGAAAGTATGTGTCACACCATCTTCTCCTAACCAATCAGCTGACTCTTTGACTGTTTCTTAGCCGTGATCATGTGCTGAGTTTTTTGCAAATAGATCATAGTTTTTCTACCTTTGACTTATTTTTCAGTTATCTCTATTTTTTGGCAAAACTGCTCATTCCTATACATGGAGTTAGGTTTTTACTCTGGTTCAAAACCTATTAGCCTCGATGCTATATACACTTTAAACTCACACTCTAGAAGGGTCCAAATTTTAAAAAGAAAATATATACACTTTTGTTTTCATTTTTGATATCTTACAAGTATGTGTGTATGGGTGATGAAGAAAGAGACTTTTATGTGTGAATGAAAGAATATTTACTGTTATTACAAATCTATGTGTTTGTAAACTATTGAATTAATCTATGTTGGGATCGAATCTCTAGTTATAGTATCTATTTTACTTCTTCATTTTTATCGTGTGCATGCAAAAATATGAAATGGATGTATGGAGTTATCTGTTTATCGTCATTTGATTTCATGCAAATTTTGTGAGCTTTGTCTAAGTAATTATAATTTTCCTACGTTCATATCATGTAATTTATGGAGGAATGTGGAATGCCTTTAGTACTTTGTGGCCAAAAGTATTCTTTTGAATAAGTTATTAAAGTAAATTGATTCATTGAAAATAACAAAGGAAGATGCGCCTTTACGTAGAGGATGAACGTTGAGTGGTTCATCAATTTGTTAGTTTGATTTGTTTCTTGCTAAAAGAGTACAAGAGTCTATCTTTCTTTTGAGAATTTTGCCTGCACAAATCTGTCAACCAACAGGGAATAGGTATAATTATGGGCCCTTTCCCTACTAATTATTTCTTGTTACAATTCTTTCAATATGACTTATTTTATTAATTCTCTTTATTAAAGATCCCCATCAGATTGGGCTAACGTGGGGATGTGATAGTGAGCAAGGAAGTCCTAGATAGGAAACATTGAGAAATCCTTTTTTGGTTTTATCACTATTTATAATGGAGAAAAGCATTCTTGAAATGGTGAGACATAATTGCAAATGCAATCATCCACTAAGTATGGTCTTGGAGATGCCAAGAAATTTCCTTTTTGGTAGAGGACAGAAAGGCGATTTCAGTGAAAATAATTGTTTTTGCCAGTCCTCATAAACCCATTTGTGGGAGCTCATGGTTCCACACTTTTCGATAATTGCATTTTTTTTATAATCACAATACTGCTTCTTTTATTAATCACATTACTGTCTGTCATTAGTATAAGCTATTATCTATCAAATCTTTTCTAGAAGTGTGTGGAATCTTGTTTAATGTGATGAGTTGGCTACCGATTATGCAACGTGTTTCATAGCAATCAAAAGTTGTGTTAAAGTAATATCAGGATGGAATAGCATAACAAATGCCCACTTGGTATTGAAGGAAAGCACAATAAATAGGTAATCTTACACCACATTCTACATGTAATGTTTACTGTTATTTTTACTCAATATCCAATTCATCATAGGGATAGGGAAGTGGCTAGTTATATATAATTTTCTTATAAAGTTCCGTATAGTAATCTCGAGCTTAGTTTCTTATAGGATGAGTTCTCTATAACATCTTTAACAATGAACAATATAATTTCATTCAATAGTAATTAAATAAGGAGGCCAATTTATTAGTTGCAGTAGCTAACATAGCAACCAAGCTAAAGTGATCTAATTCTAATGGACGTTGTATATTTATCTTATCAAAGAGAAAATAGACAAACTGAATATATTGTATTACCTAGCACATAATTCATAGTATTAGTATCATGTTGGAAAATATGTAAAATAAGGTTTAAAATTCAGTTGCAAATGGAATATGCATTTTCAAAATATATTGTGATTCAATCATATGATTAAAATGTATGGTGTGTGTTTTACTAGTATGAAAAAGTTGTTATTCTAATATAGTTTGTATCTATATTATGTTTATCATGTCATTTAACTTTTTTTTAAAATACATTTTGAAGTTTGGTGATTCATATAATTACTTGTGTAGAGTGTTGTCATTCAAAGATATGTTTTTAAAGTGAATTGTAATTCGAACATATATTGTTATATTATTTAATTGTAATTCAAGAATGTGATATGTGTTCATACAAATATATTTTTATGATGGGAAAATGGTTGTTTTTATTCAATTCACATCTATGATCATCAAATACATATTTATTATTATTGAATTATGTTCGTCCTATCATGTAAATATTTTTGATGGGTTTTGTGATTCACAATATTGTCATATAATTAAACTGTGATACAAACATGTGATCTGTATTTTATAATTATAGTTAAGTGGATATTTTCATACATAGTTAGATATCCTTGATAATTAATTATATTTTTATGATATTATGTTAATTTTACATTAAAAATATGTAAAAAATAAATTTTAAAATATATTATGATTCAAATATAATTTTTCAAATTTATTGTGATTGTGGTATATTTCTATTTTATGATCTCTTCCATCAAAATATGTGTGTATTTACAAACTTTTACAAGTAGTATATCTAGGGCACTCACAATGGGGCAAAAAATTTAATTATATTACTTACTATATTATTATAATATTATTTATTTTGTAAATTTGTTAAAATATACTAATTGAATTTAAAATATCAATGTATAATTTAATAAGAGCCACGTAGTGGCGAATTATTTGCCTAATAATTAATTATAGTAATAATATTAAATAAAATTTAATTAATTATAATAGATTTTATTAAAAGATAATAAGTTAATAATAATAAGTTCTAAACTTAAAAATTTCACATGTATACTTTAGAAAAAAATCAAAAAATTTTAAAATTAAAAATACTTAATTGCAATAGTATGTAGCCTAAAGTCAAATACTAATAATATATTACATATAAATGTATATTGGAAAGATTTTATATTAATTAGCTTTCTTATATATATATAAGAATAAATATATATTTTATAATTTAATAATTAATATTAGTAGATTTTTTACAATTTTGAACATAAATTTATATTTAACTTTTGTATTTAATAATTATTTTAGGTATTTTTAAAAATATTTTTTTGTCAAATATCTACACACACATATATATGTGTACATATATTTATCTAGATATATGTACACACACATATATATGTTGGGATTAATGGGAAGTAGTACTGAGAGGGGAGGGGTGAATAAGTACCTCTAAAACTTTTAACTCTTTTCCACTTTCATCTTTAGTAATCATTCTTTAGTGTATTACCGACCATTTCTATTGTTCTTCTTATGCATGTAATATTAATTCATAATCTTTAATGGTTTGCAACATTCATAGAAACATTCATGAAAATAATAAACACATAACACAAGATATGATATCGCAGAAATCTCCTGTTAGGAAGTAAAAACTGCGGTGGGGATGCCACCCACAAAAATTCACTATCTATAGAGTGGAAGGGAGATGGTAAAGGCTTAAAATTGACCACTTCTAATGATCTACACTGTTAGGAGTATTAAAGTGGAGGCCTATTAAGATCTACTTTGTTAAGAGCTTTAGCAACACTGATTTAAGTGTGCACTTGGTTAAGAGATTTACAGTAGGACTGTCAGGTCCATCTTTCTTGAAAGGATTTCTTAAGTGTACTATACTTGTTAGAATGAATACAATATGTTGATATGACTATATGTAATCTATTATTGCTGATCACAGATCCATTAAATCTCTCATAATATGAATATCACCTATAGTGATTGATGAATACCTTTTCTCTGCTCGTCGGTAGCATGTGTTCTTGTTCTTGAAATTGATTTGATCCTTTTCTGTCCTTCTATGGGTATGTGCAGGATCATGGTATGCCAAACAGGTCCTTAAGTGGCAATGAAAATTTAGAAAATCAGGGTTAGGCAAGTTCACATAAAAATTTGAACAATTTATCAATCTTATATCAAAAATATGTAAGAAGAGAATCTATATAAAATTGAATTTAGTTTCTAATATACTAGCCCTTTTTTGAAAAAATTTATTCTATATGGTAAAAATTTCAAATTTTAATGCGGTAGTATGAAAATTTTAGGAAAAAGATAAGAAGTAGGTGTATGTCTGACCTCCTTAAACACAATCAAATGATAATATTTTTTTACAAGATTCTATATATAAGTAGTAGACTCATTTCTAGATGTGAAACATATTTTTTTGTAATTTTTTTCCAAGTAAATAATTAGTTGTGATTTTTCTACTACAACATTTCCAGAATATACAAAATCTCTTGTCTGACCACCTTAACTTAGTCTAAACTTCATCAAATTGAAAAATTTTAATTTTTTTATTGTAGTAGGTAAATCATAGAATTTAACTCAAGTTTTTTATTTCAAAAATGTTATACCATTTGAAAGCTATAGTTATTTTTCAATCAGTCTATCAAACAAGACTAAAAACATAAGAAGTGGGTGTATGTCTGACCACCTTAAACACAATCAAATGATAATATTTTTTTACAAGATTCTAGATATAAGTAGTAGACTCATGTACGGATGTGACTCATATTTTTTTGTAATTTTTTTCCATGTAAACAATTAATTATGAGTTTTATTCTAAAACTTTTCCAAAATATAAAAGCTCTCGTGTCTGAACACCTTAACTTAGTCTAAACTTCATCAAATTGAAATTTTTTTCTTTTTTTCTTGTTGTAGGTGAAACATAGAATGTGAAATATTTTGGATATTAAAAAATGTTATACCATTTGAAAGTTATATTTGTTTTTCAATCAGTCTACCAATCAGGACTTCTTTTCACATCGCCACTTTTTGGCATACCATGATCCTGCACATACCCCTGTATGAATTCTCTTGTCTGATCCTTAGATGCTCTTAGTGGCTACAATCCTCATCGAACAACATGTTCACAATAGATTGAGCATCTATTTATACAAGTATTTAACCTATTCTAGAATCACGCATTACAATGTTAACTCTAGATCCAAGGTATACAAATTGACCTTGATCTTTAGTTTGCATGTTTTAAATTATTAAAACTAATTAAAAAAATAATAAATACATTTATTCCTCCGCACATAATAGATTTAAAATAAATGAAGATGCTAAATATACAACTTCAATGTTTTGTCTGACATGGAAAGTCAGATCCACTTTTTGCGGGATGTAACTGACTGTCGGTTCTTGGTCGTCGGGTTGAACTGAAAGTCTATCGGCATTCCTTTTTTGAACTGATCATCAGGTTCCCTTCATATGTTGGGTTCCTCTCTTTGCTATTCAATTGGGTTGCACTGTTGTTACTCCTCCGGTTCCTTTATCCCTTTTGTCATCGAGTAACACTGAATAGTGTTTGTTGGAATGCTTTGTACTTGGCAGTATCAGGTAATCTTGGCGTTAGGTAGTGTTGTGCCCTATCTATTGGTGTAGTGTAAATCGATGGTGTAGATCATGTTTTTCTTTATATATACTAATGGAAAAATATAATTCCTTCAATGTCCCCCTTTGACATTAGTATCAAAAATTGATATGTGCATAATAATAAAGTGTTTAGTATACTACACCATGTTTATATCCTTGTCATCATATGACTCCCCCTAATTGTATGCATCGGTATAGTATAAGTATATGTACATGTATACTTGCCTCTGTACTATACATTCCCTATTCTTTTCTCTTTCAATTGTTTGACTGTACATTTCATCATCTTTTCCCCTTTACACTAACTGAACTGTATGTACATATCACTTCCCCCTTTATTTGATACTCATGACAAAAAAATGTACAACTTATAAGATGCCAAAAATGTGACAAAAATATGTAACTTAAATGTGTCAAGAAAATGTGACTGGGTGTTCTTGATGTCTTCAATAAATTTCTCCCATTTTTCTTTCAATAGTTCTAGTGCCATGTTCTCTAGCTCTATTCGTGCATGTATATCATAAATGTTGTCTGGGACAGACATTTCTGGGGTGGCAATTAGTACTTTTGCCTCTGTCATATGTTTCTGTAGTAGTGAGAGTGTCAGTAAGAGTTGTGCTTTAAGCTCATTTACCTCATCTCTAAACTTTGTCTTTGCAATCAGAATGTCCTATCTCAATTTTTGAGCTTGCAGAGGAGTCCGATGGAGGGGTTTACCACCCAACCCTAGGTCAAATATCTCTATGTATTTGACCATGAGAGTAGGGGAAAGAGTGGATAACTAGTCTCAGAGATTGAAGAGACTTTAGGAATGGTTTGGATCAACCATTTAGAGGTGAGGGAAGAATCCTAAGAGGTTGATTTGGTTTCATGCACCCATCTTCATACAATTTCTTTGTAATCCAAACCTGGTCTGGCCAATTAGGCCTCTGGACAAAGTAAGGGTTTGATGTTGCAGGAGTGAAGTATGAATTCAACCTCTTGGGGTCTGAAGGAGAAGGATAAAGGGTATCCTAAAAGGTAATAAAATTAATAAGTCCTTTGGAGAAAATGAAAGTTATCTACCAAACATAGTGTAGGAAAGGCTACAAGCTTGACTTTCCTAAAGTGAGTAGGATAGGTTGTGGGTGTGTAGGAACTCAAAAAGTGAGTGATTCCTAGTGTATTAGGTTAGGATAAGACCTTCCCACCATTGAATTTAGATTTCCATATAGTTGGGATAGAAATCCTTCATTTTTCCTATTTCAGTGAAATGGTCCCTAAAGCCCAATTTGGATCCAAGTTGTGAGAAGTCTCTAAGAGTTAGGGAGAGTTGTGGCATGGTAATTCCATTTAAGAGAGGAGGTATAGACCCTCTATAAGTTATTGGATCAAGGAGAAGGCTTAAGGAATGGATTGGAGGCTCTTCTAGTTGAAGAAGACTAATCTAGGTTATGTGGCTGCTTGTTGTGCATCAAATGTGCAGAAGGGTGGTTCTCGGTTTCCTTGACCTTTGACTAGAGGATACCTCATATTTGAAGTGAGGGACATTTTCATACTATTAAAAATATGCAAGGTAAATTCCCATTCATTCTATTGGGATGATTGAATGTAATTTTACATTCAAGTTCTGGTTGGAGGCCAGATGTACTTAGACTGGACCCAAGTGATTGTTGAAAGGCTACATGATGGTTTTTCTAATTTCACAGGGTTGAAGGGTTTTTTTTTTGTCTTCCTATTTGTTCTACAGACTGGCCTCTACTAGAGAATGGCACGATATTCACAACTAACCCTTGCAAGAAGGAATGAAAATCTACGAGTATTACCCCCACCTTCAAAAGGAGAAATATGTTGAAAACTTCATGAGGGTGAATGATATCTTTGAGGGGAGACTGGTCTATGAAATTCAGGTTAAATTAAATAAAAGGATGTCAAATGAGGCAATGCAATTGGTCAGTATTGATGGGTTTTACTTCATTTAGTTTACCAAATTTACATACCTCGGGATTGGCAGATATGAGGGAAAACCTTTTAAATTGCCCAGATATGTTGTTGAGAGTCATGTATTGATCTAAGTGAGTATAAAATTGGTTCACATTGATCATAAAATAAGGGAGAAAGGGAAGTCTAGAGTAGTATTCCTATTTGAACTAGGTAACTATAGTTGTAAAACAATATCTGATGCACTAAACATGGAGCTGGAATTCAATAAATTGAACCTTTAGTTATATATTGCTAGGAAAAAAATTAACAGCAAGGGAGTTTCCTTGGAACTCCTCAATGTGGATGTAAAATTTCATCATATACCTCAACTGGAAGACTAATGGGAGAATTACTGTGACAAATTTGAGGTAAGGAGAAGGTTATGGTCCAGATTCACATTGAACTAAATCATTTCCATGAACCTCGCAATGAATATCACTAGAGTTTAGGAGGAAGAAGATGAAGATGTGTTTGACTTAGAGTTTTCAAAGAAAGTTCAAGGGTAGAATCTTCCTCACATAAACATGAATTTAAATGGGTAAGATAGTATGCAACATTGATCTTTCAATGTGATAAGGAAAGAAAAAACATTTCTAAAGAGTCATTGAGCTGGGAAAATACTCGAGTCTAATTTTGAGGTTGTTTTAGTCTCTCATGAAAACAATGTTTCATAGTTACATTCTCCTCCTTCTATTCCATGTGTTGATATCATAGGTGTTGATTTTCCTATTAAGACTGAAGGTGCTTCAAAGATGAAATCCAAGAAAGGCATGGAGAGCCCACCTCCCACTCGAGCTACTAGATCCAAAAGAAAAAAGAAGGGCGGCAAGGATTCAAAAAGCAAGTTATTGTTGATCTTGATCCTACAGAGGAAACATGAGAAAGCATGGATAACTAGAAAAGCAAAGTTACTGACACAGACAACACTTGAAAAGAGAAGGAACCTATGACAAACATCATGTCTTCAAGTGTTGTGATAATTCCTGATCAAGTCAATTTTCAAACGCCTCGGCTGAAGATCACACCAGTCACCCCAAAGTGGCTGGAAATCTCAATCAGCTAGAAGCAAAGCATAGTTCCCATTTCATTACCGATTGAGGATATGATAAGAAAATGTCTCATGAAGGAAGGAAAACCGAAGAAACTAAAAACTAAAGCCATGATGGAGGTTGTTGAAAAAATTGGGCAGTAGATAGAATAAATTGCAAAGCCGAATACTGAGGAGGCATATGAAGCCTCTACCAAGGAATTCATTGTTGAGAAGATGGACATGTGAGTTTCTTCAAGGGTCATAGATGCTAAGAATTTGGCATCCTTAACTAGATAGATGTTATGAAGGACGTGGAGGGGTGAATGACATAAAAGGGAACTAAAGTTAGATCTAAAGAAAATGACAGAGTATATCCATTCTATACAAGATCCAAGCTCATAGCCACGTTAATAGATCTCACACTCCTTTGAACCTAAATCCCCTTCAAACTAGAAGCTCCTTGAAAAAATCCAGAGGAATAAAGTTATTGTTGATGTGTGCCATGATTGGTTGGATTTAATCATACAATAGGGCATCAATTACATGGCTAACCTGGTTAAAATATAAAGTGATCCAATGGAGGTAAGCAAAGAGATGGAGATAGAAATTAGTATCTCGGACAATAAAAAGACCAAGTGGACTGTAGTGGTAGCCTAGATGAGTGATGCCCAAAATATGGGGTTACAAAGTTTTTAGCTGAGTATCCTATACCAAACCTTTATGATAACGTTCTCTATGTCTCTAAATAGAACATTGAATGACATAACACAATCATAAAAAAAGGGTACGAGGAGTCTGTTAAATTTCTCAAAGAGCTTACTTGACTTGCTTTTATCATGCAGAAGGACCTCAAGTGTATTGATATTCATTTTCTAAAAGTGGATGGTTAGATTATAGATCATACAAGTGAAATGGAAAAAGAATTCAGAAAGAAGATCAAGGTTCTTAGGGAAATCAAAGACCTAACTATCAATGACTTCTCTCACTTGGCACGGATTGAATCAATGTTCATTGTTTGTTTAGACGATCTGGAAACACCCAAGAACAAAGTAATTTATATTAACAATGATACGTAGGTGTGGAGGAAAAGAATCATCCATGTTGGAATCCTGCATCACATGGCAATTGTAAACTTCTCTTTAGCACACTTGGAGTGGCAGAAAATACATGTCACACCACCTGCTCCTAACCAGTCAGCTGAGTCTTCCACTATTTCCTAGCCGTGATCGTGCACCAAGTTTTTTGAAAATAGATCATAGTTTTTCAATCTTTGATCTCTATTTGTTGGTAAAACTGTTCACTCCTATACATGGAGTTAGGTTTTTACTCTGGTTCAAAAATTATTAGCCTGTAGGTTATATACACTTTAAAGTCAGACTCTGGAAGGGTCAGATTTTGAAAAGAAAAAATATACACTTTTGTTTCATTTTTGATATCTTACATGTATGTATGTATGGGTGATGAAGAAAGAGACTTTTATGTGTGAATGAAAGAATATTTACTGTTATTACAAATCTATGTGTTTGTAAATTGTTGAATTAATCTATGTTGGGATCGAATCTCTAGTTACAATATTTATTTTACTTCTTCATTTTTATTGTGTGCATGCAAAAAGATGAAATGGATGTATGAAGTTATATGTTGATAGTCATTTGATTTCATGAAAATTTTGTGAACTTTGTCTAAGTAATTATAATTTTCATGCGCTCATATCATGTAATTTATGGAAGAATGTGGAATGCCTTTAGTACTTTGTGGTCAAAATTATTCTTTTGAATTAGTTATTAGTAAATTGATTCATTGAAAATCACACAAGAAGATGTGCCTTTACGTAGAGGTTGAACCTTGAGCAGTTCATCCATTTGTTAGTTCAATTTGTTTCTTGCTAAAAGGGTACACGAGTCTATCTTTCTTTTGAGAATGTTGCATGCATAAATCTGTCAACCAACAGGGAATACATATAATTATGGGCCCTTTGCGTAATAATTATTTCTTGTTACAATTCTTTTAATATAAATTATTTTATTAATTCTCTTTATTAAAGATCCCCATCAAATTGGGCTGACATGGCGATGTGAAAGTGAGCAAGGAAGTCCCAGACAGGAAACATTGAGAAATCTTTTTTTGGTTTTATCACTATTTATAATGGAGAAAAGCATTCTTGAAATGGTGAGACAAAATTTCAAATGCAATCATCCACTAAGTATGGTCTTGGAGATGCCAATAAATTTCCTTTTCGGTGAAGGACAGAACAATGATTTCAGCGAAAATAATTGTTTTTTCCAGTCGTGATAAACCCATTTGTACTACCTCACGGTTCCACACTTTTCAAGAATTGCATTTTGTTTACAATCACAATACTGCTTCTTTTATTAATCAAAATAGTGCCTGCCATTAGTAAAACCTATTCTCTATAGAAGATTTTCTAGAAGTGTGTGGAATCCTCTTTAATGTGACGAGTTGTCTGTCGATAATGCAACGTATTTCATAGTAGTCAAAAGTCATCTTAAAGTAAAATCTGGATGGAATAGCATAACAAATGCCCACTTGGTATTGAAGGAAAGCACAATAAACAAGTAATCTTACGCCATATTCCACATGTAATGTTTAGTGTTATTTTTACTCAATATCCAATTAATCATAGGGACAGGGAAGTGGCTAGTTATATATAATTTGCTTATAAAGTTCAGTATAGTAATCTCGAGCTTAGTTTCTTATAGGATGAGTTCTTTATAACCTCTTTAACAATGAACAATAGAATTTTAGTCAAATAGTAGGTAAATAAGGAGGTCAATTTATTAGTTAGACTACTAATCCTAATGGTCGTTGTATATTTATCTTATCAAAGAGAAAATAGGCAAAATGAATATAGTGTATTACCTAGCACATAATTCATAGTATTATAGTATTAGTATCATGTTGGAAAACTTCAGTTGCAAATGGAATATACGTTTTCAAAATATATTGTGATTCAATCATTTTATTAAAATGTATGGTCTGTGTTTTACTAGTATGAAGAAGTAGTTATTCTAATATAGTTTGTATCTATATTATGTTTGAATATATACTGTTATAATATTTAATTCTAATTCAAAAATATGTTCTGGGTTCATACAACTATACTGTTATTATGGGAAAATGGTTGTTTTTATTATAATTCATATCTATGATCATCAAATACATATTTATTATTGTATTATGTTCATCTTATCATGTAAAAAATATGTAAACTAATTTTTGATGGATATTGTGATTTAAATTATTGTCATATAGTTAAACTGTGATACAAAAAAGTGATTTGTATTTTATCAATATATATAAGTGGTCATTCTGATGTAGTTAGATATCTCTGATAATTAATTATATTTTTGATATTATGTTCATTTTAAATTAAAATATGTAAAAATAAAAATTTAAAATATATTATGATTCAAATATAAATTTTGAAATTTATTGTTATTCAGACATACTATTATATAATTAAATCATAATTTAAATACATAATATATTCTATTAATACAAATAGTGAGTCATATTTATTTAATAATAAATAATATTTTAATGATTTTTTGGTTCATATATAATTAACATAGTGCATTTTGTCTAGAGAATAACCATTGCTTAATATAATAAGGAAAAAGTTACAGATATTTGTATAAATTATATGTATTTGCATCGATTGTTTAAATTTGCTGATATTTTATGTTTGCATATAAATCTATATTCACGTCTTTGATAGTGGTATATTTCTATTGTACGATCTGTTCCATCAAATCGATGATGACTACTAACAAACTAAATAGTTATAGAGCTGCTCAAAAGCAAGGAACACGATTTTTTGGACCCGCCTATCAAATCATTCAGACCTGCAATCACACGTTAATAGATGTTTTTCATGTCTGTTATTAGAATGAGATATAAATGTTGACCATAGACTAGCTTATATATATATATATATATATATAATACGCTGAGAGTAATCCTTCTCGAGTGTG
>MU224509.1:3643944-3677122 GCA_018584345.1 Thuja plicata
TTGGTTATGGCATAAGAGGTTGTGTCATGTGAACTTTGATAACTTGGTAAGCATAAGAAAACTGAAAAAGGTTAGAGGGCTACCTAAGTTAAAGAAACCTGAGAATGCTATGTGTAAACAATGTCAAATAGGAAAGATGACAAAGTCTATTTTCAAGAGAAAAAAACATGTATCAGAGGGAATTCTGGAATTGGTCCATATTGATCTCTGTTGTCCCATTGGAGAAAGAAGCTATTGTGGTGCTAGATACTTTATTCTATTTGTTGATGATTATTCAAGGATGATGACTGTAATGTTTCTAAAGGAAAAATCTGATGCATTCTAGTTATTTAAATGGTACTTAGCTAAAGTTGAAAAGGAAATAGGCAAAATTTTGAAATGCTTAAGATCTGACAGAGGTGGAGAGTTTATTTCTAATGAGTTTAACAAGTTTTGAAATGACCGAGGCATAAAAAGATAGATGTCTGCACCTAGGACTCCTCCACAAAATGGTATTGTTGAATGAAGGAACAGATCTATTATGGACTATGTAAGAACACTAATGATGGAGGAAAATGTTGCATAGAAGTATTGGAAAGAAGCTATAAGTACTACAGTCTATACACTAAATAGAGTTCAAGTCAAGAAAGGTACAAATGCTACACCTTATGAACTTTGGTACGGTTATGCACCTAGTGTAAAGTAATTTAAAGTATTTGGAAGCAAATGTTTTATACTAAAAGACAACAGAAATGGGAAACTAGATGCTAAAGGTGAAGAAGGTATATTCCTTGGTTATTCAACGAAAAGCAAAGCCTACAAATGTTTGAATTCTAATACTAAAAAAAATTTTGAAAGTGCAAATGTAAGAATTGATGAGTTTGCAGAAAGAAATGAAGCTGAAAGTACACAAGAACCTGAAAGCTATAGATCATTCACATATCTGGATAAGGAAGATTCTAATTCACTATCTGAGACTACTATTGAACAATAGCATGCACCTGCCGAGTCACAGAGTGGAGTTGCCAAGCAACTTGAAGTGAATGCCGAGCTATCTGATGGAGATGCTGAGTCACAGAATCAACCAGAACTGAATACAGATGATGAACCTAAAGCAAGGACAGAGCCTACCCTAGAAAAATATGTGAGAAGGAATCACAATTCTGATCAAATCATTGGGTCAAAGGATTTTTCTGTTATGACAAGAAGTAATTTGAAAAATAACACATGTCTGTTATGTGAATTTGAGCCCAAAACAGTAAAAGATGCTTTAGAAAAAGAAGATTGGATACAAGAAATGAATGAGGAAATTTAACAAATTGAGAAAAACAAAACTTGGACACTTGTACCTAGGCCAAAGGATAAAAGTGTAATTGGAACAAAGTGGGTATTTAGGAACAAACTAAATGAACATGGAGATGTGACAAGAAACAAAGCTAGACTGGCATGCAAGGGTTATGCACAGGAGGAAGGAATTGACTACGTTGAAACCTTTACCTTAATTACAAGATTGGAAGGTGTCAGAACCTTACTTGCATATGTAGCCTACAAAGGATTCAAAGTTTATTAGATGGACGTGAAATCTGCATTTCTCAATGGAATTTTGGAAGAAGAAGTATATATTGAGAAAGCTAATGGCTTTGTAGACCCAAACAACAAGGATATGGTTTGCAGATTACACAAATCATTATATGGATTGAAGCAAGCACCAAGAGCATGGTATGAAAGATTGCACAATTATCTGATCAAGATTGGATTTACAAGAACCAATGACAACAACAACCTGTACTTAAAGATAGAGAAAAAAAAAGGTACATTATTAGCTGAAATTTTTGTAGATGACATCATATTTAGTGGACAAGATGTGTTATGTCAAAAATTTGCAACAAAGATGCAAAATGAGTTTGAGATGTCTATGTTTGCTGAAATAAAATTCTTTGTTGGCTTACATATTTATCAAATGAACAATGGTATCTATATCACTCAATCTAAATATATCAAAGAGATACTGGAAACTTTTGGAATGGAAGAATCCAAACCAGTGAGTACACCCATGGCTACTAGACAAAAGCTGGCAAAAGATGATGACACAAAAGAAGTAAATCAAACACTCTATAGGTCAATGATTGGAAAACTATAGTATGTTGTACACGGTAGACCTGATATTTCTCTAGTAGTTGGGATTGTAGCAAGACTTTCTGCTAATACTAAGGAAACTCACATGATATGACAGTCATAAGAATTCTAAGATATCTAAAAGAAACTAAGGACTATGGTCTATACTACAAAAATAATGACAAGTTTGAACTCAGAGTTTACACTGATTCTGACTGGGCTGGAAATGTTGATGACAGGAAAAGCACTACTGGTGGAGAATTTATTTTAGGAAAGAGATTGATTTCCTAGACAAGCAAGAAATAGAACTACACCTCACAATCTACAGCTGAAGCTGAGTATGTGGCAGAAATAATTAACTGTTCTAACATTGTGTGGTTAAAGATACTACTGAAAGGTATGAAGGAAGAAATCATTGATCTAGTTGTCATATATTGTGATAACACAAGTGCTATTAATATTCCTAAAATTCATGTTATGCACTCAAAGACAAAGCATATAGCTATCAATTATCACTACTTGAGGGAGCTAGTTCAGAGAAAAGAAGTGAGATTGGATTATGTGAACACTAAAGAATAATTAGCAGACATATTCACAAAAGAACTACCCAAGGATGCTCATGAGTATCTATGAGGTAAATTAGGGGTGATTCCCCTAACTGAGGTTAATTAAGTTCTGTATGGTACTGTTGCATCAAATATTTTATTCAGAAAATATGACACATTGATGCGTAGTAAGTCACACTTTAGGAGGCTGGCTAAAGTTGTGAAGATGAATGAGGACAGAAAAGAAAAATCAGTCATACTGAAGATGACAAGATCAGCATGATACTAAAGATCTACATGATAAAGATATTGAGATCTTTGGCATTGTTTTCAAAGAGGGAGAGATTACCTATAAAGAGGAAGAAGTGAAGGAAGATATTGCCGAGAAAGAGAAATTACAAAGAAGGAAAGATTACATAGAGGTAGCACTTACTATTGAAAACATTGAAGTGATTATCTACTCAGAGGGAGTCTACAGATGATTAGACACAGAGGGAGAAATGTTTTATAGATAAGAATCAAAATGAAGCTAAAGACATTAATGAAGATTTGTTCATATCAAGGAACATAGGTGAATTTTTGGATTGGTTGGTAACTATGATTGATAAGTCATTATTTTAATATTTTGTGTTTCCATCAATGCCAAAGAGGAAGATTGTTGGAAAGTGACATTGTAAGCAATTGTTATTTTGTCATTGATGTCAAACCTTTTAATGGTGAGACTATTGCTATCTGTTTGAATACCATATCTATTGTTGATGGAGAATATTTAACAAGAAGACCAAGTGAATGGTTGAGTTAAGGAAATTCAAAGGGTATTTGATCAGTTGGCACTCTGGCAAAGTAATTAGTTGTTTATCTTTCAAAGACAGTTTTTCTTGTTGTTCTATGCCGAGTAAGTTTGGCTTGTGCTGAGCAAAGTTGCTTGTGCTGGGAAAAGTTGCTTGTGATGAGAAAAGTTGCTTGTGCCGATTAAATTTGCTTGTGACGAGTAAATTTTCTCAATGTCGAGCACCATTGAAATTGCTGAGTGGAAACAGTAATGAAGGCCGACTTACAATAATTGGATTAATGATGAGATTTGAGATCTCTGGCTGGCTTAGTTGATTTTATTGGGATTTGTAATGTTAATTAAAGATTGATCCATGTCATTTAATGTATGGGTAACCGTAATTAATGCATGCTTTCAAGATTTAATTAGAGACTACTTTGGAGAAGTAAATGTAATAAAAAAATGGAATGATCCATTGGATCTGACCTAACATAAGATCTACGATCTTGTTTGAGCAGAAAAAGATTTATCTGACCTAGACAGAGAGGTATATGATAACCTCAGGGGTTATTCATTAAGTGTAGAAGAGTGTATGCAAAAGTTTTGCATAGTTGATTTACTGTTTAGCATGATCTAGCAGAGAAGGCAAAAGGCAGAAGCAGAGTGTTTCATGTGTGATTGCTTGACATATTTCCAAGCAGATCAGAAGGTTGAAATGACAATGTAGGCTACCCAGTAAGTTAACATCAGAGTTGTAATTGGATTAGAATTTGCAAAGTAAGTTTTATGTACCAGATCACAAACTGCTGATTACTTTCTTACCATTGTATCAGTTAAATCCTTTAATAAGGTTGACTTAATAGTCATTTGTATAAATCCTCTAACAAGGTGACATTTAGATTGGAATGTTCTAAGTCCTCTAACAAGGCCACTCCTGACAGGGTGATTAAATCCTTTAACCAGGTCACACCTAACAGTGTGTTATTGTAACCTTTAACAGGGTTGGCTCCTCATAGGGCATCACTTCAGAAGAGTGAAAACTTGGTAGCATGTTATTGGTGGTTTTTCCCATATTGGGTTTCCACGTTTAATACTTGTGTCAACTTGTGTGAATGCTTATGGTTTTCTTTACTGTTATGTTACTACAAGCTAATTTCAATTGACAGTAAACTACATGATTAAAGTTGTATATTTATGCTATTTCTGCCAAGTAGATCTGAAGTACAGAAAGTTTTTATTTACTACATCTAGACCTGAGGATAACTGATTCACCCCTCCCCTCTCAGTTATTCTAAATTCATTCTAACACCGTCTACAGTTTTGATGAAAGTAAAATATAAAGCATCAAAGTTTAAATTGTTCCCAACACTTGGTAGAAAGTAGATTTAATGACATCACTGCATGATAATTCACCCAGTTCATATTTTCAGGCTAGGAAACATTTCAATGATTGCATAAATTTACCAATTATATCTTTTTCTAATAAAATAAATTGCACCTTACAAATATCCAGGCCTAATAGAAGAATAAAAACAATATATATTTAGACCTAAAATAAGTGGCTTAGATTTATGAATTGAGAAAATGGGTTATAAGATTTACCTAGTCATTTTAGCTGATTTTTTATTTTTATTTTTATTTTATTTTTATCTAATTGATATATTGTGCTTGAATTAAATGATTTTGATTTAATATTGAGTTCATGTGAAAATGATATAAATAAATTGATATTTAAATTTGTTGTTAGTTTAGATCAATATGTGTCTACATTATAGTCTTTTTAGTGTATCTATGTTCTAATGGTGGAGATATATTCTTTATTTCTATTGTATTCTTGAATCTACTTGAATGTGATTGTATTTGTATTTGAAAGATTAGTGGTGCTAAAAATCACCTCCGAGAAATCAAAAGAGGAATAAGAGTTCCCTTGATATTTAGGTAACTCCTTCAACAATTTACAAAGTTAGAAGACACACCAAACAAGTATACTAGTGTCTAAGATGAAAAATCAATGTATGATAAGCTAATGCAAGATTTAATTTTATGATATCACATTCAAAATTCTGATTAGTTCAATTGGGAAAGGGTCCAAACCCAAAACATCAAGGCCGAAGGTAGTTCAAAAGGAATTCACAAGAAGTGAATTCAACCAGAAAAACCAAAAAACAAAACAATAGAATTTACTTGGAACCAAAAATACCAACAAAAAACCAAAAGAAACAAAAAAAACTAGATAGATGGGAGATTGATATGCTTTCAATCATGATTAAGTTCCTTAAGGGTTTTAAGGAATGAACCCTTTCTGGACATCCATAAGACAGAAGCTGAAGAAGAAGGGCCCTCTTTGGATAGGTGAGAAGAAATATGTCACTCTTCTCTTTTTCTCCTTTTCACTTTCTTGTAATATAGTTTCTCTTGAAGATTTTTGAAGGAGGTAACCAATTTGTCCATCATTTGTTTGTTTAAATTGACCAGTTTCGTAAGATTTTTGTTTGCCAAATTTTGATTGGTTTTGATATTAACTAGAGACCTAGGAATTTATTGTTTTTATTCATCACAAGGAATCATGTCCTTAAGTTATAAAAAATAATCTTGATTAATATCACAGTTATCTAATTTATTTTCCAAATCATCAATTGTTTCCCACACATAGTCACCCGCAATGGTCTAAGACCAATCCCTAGCTTTAGCCTTTGTCTCTGCAAGTGCCTCTAACCTGTTAATATTCTTCTTTGGTATGCGAAATTGAGTAATGATCCATTTAATTATGGAATTCTAGTGATTGTAGGGGATTCATAATTTATCAACTTTGTTTACTATACGTGGGTATTCCTATAGCTCATCTTCAGGGGTGGGGTTGTGGGAGAAGGGAGGGAGAACATTATGAGTGACCTCCAAGTCACCTTTAGAAGAACGAGGGGATGAAATAGGGGAAGGGAGATTAGAGACTTGACTAGAATTATTAAATGGGGTATTTTATGGGGTCTATTGGTACTCTCAAATTTTGCACAAATTTGGAGTGACCATTTTGAAAATTTTATATAAGTCAAAATGATTACCCTGAAAAACTTTTGTGAGCAGGCTTAGTTGGAGTGCTTGTAAAAGATACCCTGATGATTTTCATGATGTACCACTTGAGAAGAGGGTTCAGTACCTTTGATTTGACATATGTAGTGGTTCCAACTCCTGAATTTCAATTCTGACATGTTTAGGGAGTAGTCATTTTGAGGTGGTTACATAAATCTGTATTTTTTTCTAAGTGTCATTTTGTTGTCCCAGGCCTACTTTTCTTCTGAATATCTTGCACCCTGTTGAGTTTCCTAAGTCACTGATTTGGGAATGTTTAACATATGTATCAGAGAGTCTATTTTTTGAACCCTAGCGATTTCAAGTCTGTTTGATTGGTTTTCAATTTCCCCAAAGTTGGTCCTATATAGCTGTCTTGTTTCTCTGATTACCCAGATTGTTGAATAGCCTACTTTGAGCTTCTGAAAGTTGTATCCATTTTAATGAACTCCATAATTGAGTTTAACCCTATGTTACAAACATAAGAATATACTTATTTGAAGAGTTTCAGATTTCTGCCAATCTAGTTATTCACTTTTCTAGGGCCTTTCCATTTCCAATTTATTAAAGTTTTACTGAATGTGCAGAATTCAGAATTAAGTGACCTACTTTGTGATTTCCTTGTTTGCATACAGTTCAGGATTAGGCATAATTCAAATTTGTTCTGCATTGTAGACCTAGAAGTGAACCTCTTTAAATATTTTTAGACTTTGATCAATCCAGTTGATCACTTTTCTAAGTTGATTCCAAATCAGTTTTCTGCATATTCACCAAGTTTAAAACCGGAAAAGTGTTAAGGTGCTAACTTTGCAGATTTGTATCAGTTGAATAGTTAGCTTTCAAAGAAAAATAATTGAGGTTTTGCATTCTACATATGACATTGAATCCATTTTCAGAGGTTGATATTCTTAAGGTTCATTTTGATGACTTTATGAATTCAGTATCAAAGGCAGTTTATGCAGTTTGCAGTGCAGAACATAGTCAAGTTTACAGAATAATCATTTTGCAATAATGATAACTTTCTATCTGAGACCTATTTTTAGGGACTGATTGAGGGACCATTCTTATGGAATGTAAGTGTACTACTTGATCTGATGGTGAAACTTTAGAGCATGATTTAGTGATTTTGCAATGGCTGATCCGAATGAGGTTTATGTTATTTTGACATTTACACTTACACCAGTATTATGAAATTGCCAAGTTAGATTAGTTGCACCTTGTACCTGAGGTGTATTCTGGTAAAAAATTTCTGCATGTATTTTCATTAGGGATGAATGAGTCATTCCAACAAGTGACACATCTTCAAGAATTGATTTGATGTCCTTTCAAATTACAATTGGGCAAGGTTTTGCATGTATTGAAAACTCCCGATTGCGAAATATAACGAAATGGCTCACTTTGCATTTTATTATCTTTTGACCCTATTGTCTTTGTGCAAGTCCCTTTAATGGTCTATACTCATATGCTGGAGAAGAGTAGTCTTCCAGTCTTTATACTTGCAAGGGGTTATTTAATAATTTTTTTAAAGCTCATTTCAGAGACTAGCTGCAGTTATGTGGTCAAGTTGTAAAAATGTCAGAAGTGGTCATAAAGGCCACAATTTATAGTTAAATTTGAACAATGGTTTGTTAATCTCTAAGTTCTATTGATTATTAGTGACCAACACTTAGTCATTCACTTAGGCAGTTTTAGTTGGCTATCACTGTGGCCAACCTAAAACTATGCAAGGTCGAGCAACATTGCTGAGCAGTTTTCAGTTTGCCTAGTTACATTGATGAGTCGAGTTACATTGCTGAGCTGAGTTACATTGCCAAGATGAGTAGGATATAGAGATGTTAAGTTTCAAGTGATAGACAAGTTAAGTGTCGAGCATAATAGTTTTTGTATACATGTCGTGAATGATACAAACTTTGAGGATAAGTGATCTGGCCGACTTGTATAAGCTTTTTGGGCCCACTTATGTATGCATTTAATATTCTTCTATGGAGTTAGTTATGCATTTAATTGTTTTATCCTATGCATGATCTATTGTAAACATTAATTGTTATACCATCAAGGTATGGGTATCAGATCTTGATCATTGATCTAGATCTCGCTATCAGATTTGAACAGGTATATTAGATTGCTTCTATACCCTATTTTGGAAGAGAGTAAGGAGAGTAGATGAATTTCCTAGTGACTGAATTTTGAAGTGAAATGCATAGAGGGTTATTTTGTTAAGAAGCAGAGATCAAGAAGAGTGAGAACACAGTGAACAACAGAGTAAAGTTATATTAGATTGTGAGATCATAGAAGGTATTGGAAAGAGGAGATCCATCATCAGCATCAAAGTGCATAACGAAGGATCAATACTTGAGACATTCTAATCATTGTATCAAGTGAAAATATCTTAACAGAATGGTTCTAGTAGACCTTTCTTTATTTCCTAACAGAGTGCTTACTTTATTGTAAGTTGAAATACTTTCACAGGGTAGATTGTAATGATCTTAAGCTCTTAACTGGGCAGACCTTTAACAGGGTAGATTACATTTTATAATCAACATTTGTAACCTTAATAGGTACACTTTATTATTGCAGTAGTGGAGAATTTTGTGGTTGTCATCCCCACCCTAGTTTTACCTATTTGGTTTTCTGAGTTACTAAGTTATTGTGTTATGTGTTATTTATTTCATTGTGTGGATGCTATCTGAGATACATTAGATTCATATATGTATGATTGTGGATCCGTTTGTTTTAAGTGTTTAATTTTGAAGATCTGATTCACTCCCCCTCAGTATCGTGCTTTCCCATTATTGTATTTCCAACAATTGGTATCGGAGCTGAGTTCTCTAAAAAGGTCATAATCAGCTTGAGAATACAGATCTTGAGATGGAGACCTACAAGATGGGTAAAGTCATTGAGAATCAAAAGATTGATATTCAGCTAGCACTACAATAGCTTGAGGCTACGAGATAAGAATTAAAGAAGTCCTTGACTGCAAGGAGAGATCTGGAAAAACTAATGAATGACACTCATTATCAGGAAGAGGACACCACAAATCTATTTCAGAATGGAGATTCTACTGAGAGCGATGCAACAATAGAAGATCTACTGGAAAAGAATAGTGCACTATGTGAAGAAGTCAAAAAATTGAAAAAGGAACAAGAAGCCCAATCAATAATAATGTGTGAAGTTGTTGAACAAAAAAAGAAATGACAAGGCTATTGCAGAAGAAGACAAAAGAATGATGACTACCATACTTGATGAAAGAACACGTGATGTGAAAACAATGACAGTCAATCAAGTGGACATGGAAAATCAACTACTACTTGTGAATTAGGAGATCAGTAGGAAAGACTTGGAGATTGTAAATCTTAGATCTGAGAATAGTCAATTGAAAGATGAATTGAGATCTGAGAAAGAGATTAATAATAGAGTGAATGATCCGATTGCATCTATGAGCTACTTTGAACAACTGGTGGAAGCATCAAGAAGACCTAAAGATTCTTCTGGATTAGGTCACACTGAACAACATACAACCATTGAAGATGGAGAATCATCTAAGATAGGTGAAAGAAGGTATGCAAAGCCGAGAAACAACAAACCTATTTGTCACCACTATGGGAAACTAGGTCATACAAAAAACATTTGCCAAAGCAAGAATGGTAAGTCCAATCCAAAAACTAACTTTAATGGTTATTGCTTTAATTGTAATAATTTTATCATCAAGCACGTGAATGTAAGAAAAAGGCAAGCAAAACACCTAGACTCAATGGAAATTTCTATAACTATCACAAATATGGTCATAGAGCACAAGATTGCAGATCTACAGGTAAACAACAGTGGACATCAAAGGTACAAGAGAAATCACCAAGAAAATGCAATACTTACAATTGGGATTACAATAAATGGCATAGTTGTACCATTATTGTGGTGAGTATGGACATGTTCCAAAAAAATGCATAAGGAAACATTTCAGAGGTAAGTCTAAAAGTTGGATTAATGGAAGCCTAGTTTGTCACAGTTGTCTAAAAATTGGACATACAAGGAAAGATTGCAAGACTAGAGTACCTAATCCTACTGTTGAGAAAATTAGAGCATAGATGAACAAGACATGGGTTAAGAAGTATGAACCATGCAGCAGTGAAGCTTGTGAAGCCAAGGTCACCCAATCCAATGGATCAAGTGATCACATCATCTCCAACTAAGAAAAAAGAGGTATGTAAGTAACTATATCTAAAAACTCTTATCTTACATCAGTTCCTAAGATGAAATATATAAAAGTCCATATTTGCATATGTTAAGATGCACCAGGACATATTTTGAAGACAAAATGCTGAGATGATAAAATTGCACTATAGGTGCCGAGCATCAATCATGGACACTAAGGCCAAGTTCTTTAGTGAGTGTCGAGTTTTGATGGTTGAGTTTAGTAAGCTGAGTGGGATGCAAGTTGTGTTAAAACCGAGGACAGCTGGCTTGCACTAAATCATCGGGTAGAACATTCATTTCTTACCTACCTTGACCTTTCAAAGTCTATAAAGGATGAACAGTTGACATTTTATTTTTACCTTGCGATTTTTACTATTTACAAAGTGATTGAAGTGATTTGCAGAATTGATCTTAATGGAGTTAGCATCGAAGATTTCATCAGCGTGCCATCGGAAATCCTAAGGTTAATAGTGTGAAGAGCTACTTGCCGAGGTACTCTATTTTGCATCTCTCGAACCCTAATTTCAAAATTATGGCTACAAGTTCTTCTGCACCAGCTAAGAGTATGGAGGTAGAACCAGAGCAAATTCAGTTAGTACAGAGTGATGAATGTGAATCTCTCAACTTTTGAGTCATTCCTGAAAGTGTGATTCAGAGTGATTTAATGGGAGCTCTCTCATCCATTCCACCCAAGGTACTCATGATTCATGATGTTCGATCATGTTATATGGTTAAAATTGGTGAAGTAGGTGATAGTGAAATAAGGAAATCCTACAACAAATTGTGTGTCAATGGAGTTATAAAGGCAGAATTCAAACATTTAACCGACAAAGGGTTAACTCGTGCCCTCTATTTTCCACAAGGTTTCAAAGATGAATGGATTAAGGTTATCCTTAGTTGAGTTCATGACATGTGTATGTGGTTGGATAATGGCCCAGTCAAGATCACCAAAAACATGATTCATCAAGTGACTGGATATCCTGTAGTGAACGGAAAACAAACAATGAGGGATAACATCAAAGAAGAAATTACACTGGACATTGGAGCTGTATGGAACAATAGAGGTATGACTATCTCTACAATTACAGACCTAGAACTTGACTTTGGAGTAAGAGTAATAGCACATAAGTTCTATCAGTCTAGCATATTGGATAGTGTTCCTTGTACAGCCATTGACCAGGCATGGAAAATTGTG
Source organism: Thuja plicata (assembly GCA_018584345.1). Classification (NCBI taxonomy): domain Eukaryota; kingdom Viridiplantae; phylum Streptophyta; class Pinopsida; order Cupressales; family Cupressaceae; genus Thuja; species Thuja plicata. The sequence continues at coordinate 3,655,808 of MU224509.1, forward strand.
AAGAAGAATCATACATATGATCTTGCTGAGCTACAGCAGACACAACTCACCAAGAACCTAGCATCAATTAGAAAGGCTAAGAGCTCATCATATAAGTTTGGTTCTTTACTAGTTTGTATATTTTTCTACATTCAGGATACATTTCCTACATTGGGAAATATTGTTTGGAAAAAGGATAGACCCATTACAGTTCAGATTAGTGAATGTATTGGGAAACTAGGAAGTAATTTCAATAGCATTATGGGGAGCTATTTTTTAGAATTCAAGAAGAGAATGAGATTGAGGACTAGAATTCCTAAGTCACTAGTTGAGAAGCACTATGAAGAAATCTATTTTCTAGTTGATATAGATAATACTTATATCCAGGCTGTGACTCCTAGGATAACATGCTTAGAACCATTTCCATATGAAATTAAAATTGATGAAGCATTAGCTGCCATCATTACACTCCTAGCCGAGGCAATTGATACTACAATAGAGAGATTTGGAAATTTTGATGAAGCTAAGGCTAAAATTTCTAGAAGTTTGAATAGGGAACTATGGAGAGGAAAAGAAAGAAGATTGTGAAAAACCTGAAGAAAATGGTTGGCTTAGGTAGTGATGAAGAACCTGAGGATGAACCTTTAGGCCTAACCACTAGACAAGGTGAGGATATATCTATAAAGGAGGAAGTAAGTGCATCAGAAGAGGTTACTAAGAAAGCTAAGGGCAAGAGACCATCAATTGTCATAGTAACCAAGCTAAGCAAAGCCAAACCCAAGGTTACACCTCCTGCAGCTAATTGTCCAAGGACCAAAGCATCTACTATTACTTTTCCAGTAGAAGTACAAACTAAAGTATATGGTAAGAGGAAATTCGCAGAAAGTAGTTCTGGAAAGGAAGCAAAGGCTGCTCCTAAGGTTGAGCCAAGTAAGCCAGCAAAAAGACCAAGAAGGAAATTAAATTTGGGGACAGATAGTGATGAGGAAAAGATAGAAATTGATGAACCTAGCAACATACCTACAAAACAATTCAAGAAACCAGCTAGTGTTGATGAGGTATGTGACACTTTGAGGAATTCAGCAGGGTTAGCAACTTTTAAGTTCATTAAGTATGAAAAGTTGAAAACTGCAGATAGGCACAAAGTATAGGAAGCACTCTTGGATATGATGAGTACTTTAAAATTAACTCCTACAGAGATAGGAAATCATGTGCCTGATGAAATTTATGATTTTCTTTCAAGAAAATGGGAATTTGCACTTGCCACAAAATGATAGATTAGGGAAGGAACTCTAGCCCAGGTAATACCTGAGCTCACCTCAAAACAAAGAGCCAAATTCATTGAGGATTACAAGAGTAGGTTTGTTCCTAAACTCAGAGACTATACTATTCTAAAAAATGATATTGAAGGTGTAGTACAACAAAGCACAAGGATCTGGAAGGAAATATTTGGACTAGCCATTCCAAAAGATAAGAAATCTAGTGAAGGGACATCTGAGCAAAAGACAAAAGAAGTTGAAATGAAGACTACCCCTGAACCAAAAATACCTCAAGGTGAAATTGCCATAGAATAGGACAAAACAAAAGATGCATTAGACTCAACTAATTCTATTGATCTGACTGCAGACAGTCCTATGGATTTTATAGTTGATGATCCAAGCAATTTGAATATCGAGGAACAAGAGATGTCGAGTGGTAAAGAAAATTATTTTCCTATTAAGGCAACTGATACTGAAGAAGGGAAGACCATAGCATTTGATGAAATAATTGAAGTTGTCAATGATCCAAAGAAGTGAAGAGAACCAGCAAACAAATGAACAAGAGGTAACTTCGCAGAATCCACCTATTTTAGAGGTTGTGAAAATAGTTTTAGATAGTGGAGTAGTGATAACAGATACTGTTGATAAGCCTAAAGAAGAAGAGGCAATGCAAGTTTTGGTTGATCTACCACACTCTACATCATCCACTCCTACAAGTCCTAAAACTTGTGCTATGCCCAATCCACAGACAATATTGACAGAATTAAAAGAGGCATTGGACATTGACACTGTCAAAGGGAAAGATATTATTTTGCCAAGTATAAGTTCTCCAGAGTTGAAGAAGAAGAAAATATCGAATAAGAAGTCTGAGATTCTAGATGTAACATTAGATGAGGTCATTTTGATTCCACAATGGGATCCCAATGAGTTATCTTTTGAACAAATAGGGACTCTTCAAGAATTACTTAAGAGGAAGAAGATACAGGAAGAGTTGAAGATAGAACAGAAGCAAAAGCAGGTTTTGCATAACATCAAAGACATATTTGCAAAGGATTTTGACTTGGAGGATGAAATGCATCAAGCTCCAATCATTGATCAGCTAGTCAACATTGTACAGAAAGTAACTGATGAGGACATAGACAGCAATGAAAATCTTCTACAATGGTCGAGGAGAAGATTTGAGACCAAATTTCTAGAAAAAATCTCAGAAGAGATTGCCACAAAACATGTTGAACTTTCTATTCTTGTAGAAACTTTAGAGAAAGTTACAGCCAATGTTTACTCTTTGTACATAAAATTATGTGATGTTGAATTTTTCACAAAGGATAATCTACATCTTGCTGAGAAGCTAGATTTAAATTTGAGATCAACTGGAACTACTTTGGGTAAAGATACTACCTCTAGTTCTTTACATCTTAATAAGTTGATAAATGCAGAATGGAGAATAGTCAAGCTTATGGCTGAAGATGGTCAAATAAGGGCCAAATTGATAACTATTCAGACAAGCCTATTGCCTCACTTGGAGGTAATACAGAAGGAACTTTCAATTGCAAAGGAATTATCACAAAGCAATGCAAATCTATTGACTGCAGAAAGTTTAGTGAGTCTAGCTACCGAGCTAGAAATCAAATTGGAAGTTATGAAGATTGCAAAGGAAAGCTGGGATACTACATTTGAATCCACCTTGCACCTTCATAAACAATTTTTGGATAAGTACAACTTAACCCCACCAGCAATCAATGACAAAAACAAGGGGAAAGTTGGTAAGGAAGTATGAAAGGATATAGTATGATACAATATCAGTACAGTATAGGTATGCTTGTATATAAGTTTTGAAGGCATGTAAAATTTTTGTATGAATTATTCTGAGTATATTCCTAGGGTGAATACTTAGTGTACTTAGGCAATATTTTGATGAAATGAGTGGAAGTAATGATAAGTGTTTTTTCCACTAATATCAAAGGGGGAGATTGTTAATCTCTAAGTTCTATTGATGATTAGTGAGCAACACTTAGTCATTTACTTAGGTATTTTTAGTTGGCTATCACTGTGGCCGAGCAAAAACTATGTAAGGCCGAGCAACATTGTCGAGCAGTTTTCAGTTTGCCTAGTTACATTGTCGAGCTAAGTTACATTGCTGAGCCGAGTAGGATACAGAGATGTTAAGTGTGGAGTGACAGATAAGGTAAGTGTTGAGAAAAAAAAAATTTGTATACATGTCTGGAATGATACAAAATTCAAGGATAAGTGATCTGGCCGACTTGTATAAGCTTTTTGGGCTGACTTATGTATGCATTTAATATTCTTCTACGAAGTTAGTTATGCATTTAATTGTTTTATCCTATGCATGATCTATTGTAAACATTAATTGTTATACCATCAAGGTACGGGTATCAGATCTTGATCGTTGATCTAGATCTCGCTATCAGATTTGAACAGGTATATTAGATTGTTTCTAAACCCTATTTTGTAAGAGAGTAAGGAGAGTAGAAAAATTGTCTAGTGGCTGCATTTTGAAGTGAAATGCACAGAGGGTTATTTTGTTAAGAAGCAGAGATCAAACAGAGTGAGAACACAGTGAACAACAGAGTAAAGTTATATCAGATTGTGAGATCATAGAAGGTACTGGAAAGAGGAGATTCATCATCACCATCAGAGTGCATAATGAAGGATCAATAATTGAGACATTCTAATCATTGTATCAGGCGAAAATCTCTTAACAAAGTGGTTCTAGTAGACCTTTCTTTATCTCCTAATAGAGTGCTTACTTTATTGTAAGTTGAAATCCTTTCACAGGATAGATTGTAATGATCGTAAGCTCTTAACTGGGCAGACCTTTAACAAGGTAGATTACAATTTCTAATCAACATTTGTAACCTTAACAGGTACACTTTATTACTACAATAGTGGATAATTTTGTGGGTGTCATCCCCATCCCAGTTTTACCTATTTGGGTTTCTAGATTACCAAGTTAATATTTTATGTGTTATTTATTTCATTGTGTGGATGCTATCTGAGATTACATTAGATTCATATATGTATGAATGTGGATCAGTTTGTTTTAAGTGCTTAATTTTGAAGATATGATTCACCCCCCCCTCTCAGTATCTTGCTTTCCCATTATTGTATTTCCAACATGGTCTGTATTTAGAGTGTGGATTCAGGTTTAAAGTACATGAGGATCAGAAGGATGCATAAGAGAAAAAAGGGTGATTGGAATGTGCAAGTTAAATTTGTTAAAAGTTTTTCAACAAATATATAGTCAATAGTACATGGCAAAGTTGATTTTTTTTCAAGATTCAGAAAGAGCATGAGGATATGAAATCAAACATGTGTTGATAACATCGTATTTGTGAGATTATCATATGCAGATCCATGGTGCTCGGGTGTAGATGCAAATTGTAGAAGATGCAATAGGTTAGGAAATTTTATTTTGATATAAAACAATATGAGTTTCAATATTTTTCCCCATTAGGAAAATGACCTCTAGACTCTTATATAAGTTATCAGAAAAGGAAGAATGGAGAAGTAGGGATCTTGAGACTTTCATACAAAAGAATTTGTTAGGTGTAAATGCCAAACCAACCAGTAGAGAAGCTGTGCACTAGCTCATGGAGGAGAGTACATTGTGTTTATTGAAAGTGGAGGCTATGTTTTGATAAAATTAATTAAAAACATCTCCCAAAGGAGGTTGCACAGCCTTGGAGAAATCAGTATGATTAAAACTTTTAAATCACCATTGCAAAGTTTTGGAGGAGCTAGCACAGAGCATTGGTTGCATACGATTATGAGAAGTTTTTCTTTAAAGAAACATTTTACAAAATAACATTTGTTACCTAATGCTCTACAAAGATTAAGAATAAGTATATAGGAGGATTGAAGATGCTATGCAGTCAAGAAAATACACTTGGCAGATGTAATACATAACATATTAAAAGGTTAAAAGTCTGCATAATAGAGGGAGGATCAAGGAGGACATGCCAAAGCACATGGCAGTGAAGGGTATTAAAATATTTATTTAAATAGATATAATACATGAAGCTTGCACAATTCATGAAGCTAGGCAGTGAGATTAAATAACCAATGGAAAGGGCCGGCGCTGGAAGAATGGTGTCTGCGCAAGTGTAAAATGGAAAGTGAGGAAGTTTGCCAAAGTTAGCATATATATCATTGTGTAGGAGTAAACCATTCTGAGGCACATAGGAGAATATAGAATCACAAATAGCTGTGTGGAATTATAAAGGGGAATCCAACACTATTGACAGTGGACAAACTAAAAATAGCAGAGAACATTGCTTCTAAATTTGTACAATTTGAAAAGAGGGCTGCATAAGTGAAATGAACAAGACATTGTGCAAATTTTGGATGAAGGATTTTAGAATTTTAAAACAAAGCAACTGGAAATTTCCAAACACATTGCGCAAAAGTATAGCCAAATGAATTCCAGCACATCATTTGGGGGAATGAAAATAAAGTTTTAGAACTTAACAAATCAATAGTCAGAGATTTGCGCAGACTTGGGAGCAAGTTTTTTAACATTAAAAGGAAAATCCAAATGCAGATAGAAAGCATTTCCAAGGAAGTCATGCATGCAATAGGGAAAAATTTTAAAATTACAAGAATATGCAATTTCCAAGTGTTTTAAGGTTGCGCAAGAGGCATAAGGAGACCATATGCAACACTAAGTGGAAGAATTGTAAGTTTTAAATAGCAAAACCATGGTTAGAGGGACTGCAGGAATGATAGAGGTAAGAGAAATTGAATTTTTCTCAAAACACAAAATAGAATACTACACCATATGAATGATGCACCCATTTTTATGGAAGAATCTTGAGTTTTAAAACAACAGAAATCATGTTAGTAAGCATGCAACATCTACAGGAGTCTGAAAAACTTGAAAATATGAAAATGGGATTATCCCACATTGCCTGTGCGTGGTCAATTTTTGGTATTTATATACTAAAGGGCACAATATGTGAAATGATTAAAATAACCAAGAGGCCATTTGGTGGGACTCTTGGATGGATGGATTGAGTGCATGGTGGGACCATAAATTTTGGGTGCCCAAATTCAAAAATCTTTAAAAACCTTGGGAAGTTTAGTCCCACATTGTTCACGCAGTGGAAATGCTTGATATTTATAAGCATGAACAAGAAAACATTAAATGTGAAGTAAAGAGGAAGCTATCCACGCATGCACCTAGGTAGCTAGTGCCATGATTTCTGTGCCTGGCCAAATGATGACCCAATTTTGCAAAAAAATAATGACATAGCAAGGTGGCGACCAGATGGTAGTGATGACATGGCAAAGAGGACATGTGGTGGCTAGTCGTGAAGTTGGGAGACGAAGAGAAGTTAGCCACCAGAATCAGGAGACTTGGAGACTAACCGTTGAGTTAACCGCTAGCGGTTAGTCGTGAGGTCATCAAATGCTAGCGGTCAATGTAAAAAGGTCAGGATATCAGGAGACTAAAGCTAGTCTCCAAGTCTCCAAATCAAACCATGGTTAGTGAAGATACCAGGAGATTTGGAGACAAGGAGTAAAAGTGTCCCACTGTTAAATGGAGAGTTTGCAATGCTAGTTAAGAGAAATCAGCCAGTGCATGACACATGTCCACTTTTGGTGAGTTCTGGGCAGAAATGCAGAAAATTGAGAATTTCAAAGCATAGGAATGTGCATAGGATAAATTTAAAAAATTGTATAGTCTTTTATTGCAAAAATTAAAATGTATTCTCAAAGGTTTTTGAAAACAGAGAAAATAAGATTTTGCAAAAGGAATGAAGATTATATTTTAGAGGTCAGACTTGTATAGAGGATAAAATCAGATTTGCAAAAGAATGAGACAAAATGCATGATATTTTATTGCAAATTTTGAGAAGAAAGCTTTGATGGAGGATTTTGAAAAGGGTAAAATCAAATTTTCTCAGAGATTTAAATCAGTTTTTAAAGGATATTTGAAAAGGTAAATGAGGTAGAATTTGAAGAGGAACTTGCAGAATGAAGTTAGATTTCTTTGTAGAGTCAGATATTGATGAAATAAATCTGATTTTGTAAACTTTGAAAGCAAGTTAAATCATATTTTGAAGTCACCGACAGTTAAAAAATTAGATTTTGGAGATCTCTGATGATATTAGATGCAAGGAATAAAGAATGAAAGAAGATCGGATTTTTAGAGGGACAGGTGTGAATTGATCAGAGATGTTAGGGTTTCTCATGTTCTTATTTATTCCCTTCTCTTCTCAGTTTTGAGGGTTCCTTTCCTCTATTATGTTAGATTTTTTCCCTACAGATGTTCAGGGAAAGTCCCTATTGGTTTGATGATCTTTTATTGTAAGTTATACTTCTATTTCTTTGTATATTCCTGAAAGCTTAAGGTCTGGATGTGATGAAGTAGAATTCATTAATGGAATATAGTGTAGTTTTCCCTCTTTCATATTATCTTGTCTCTTTGTATTATGTTTTTGCTCTATTGTGTTTCACTTGTAAGGCATTTGAAATACACCTGCAATAAGGTAGTGTGTCTAATTATTTATGAGTTCCTTTCAAGGAGAGAACTAAGTTTCATAGATAATTTCAGAGAGAAAAGCATTATGATAAGGATTTGATGCAGAAGTATGTATATGAGAGGATAGTTTGTAAGGCACTCTATCTCAACTACATCTAGTTTGTAAGGCACTCTATAGTATCTCCATTGGTTTATCTTTTCTAATTCATGTTTTAATTGACTCTTTGCCCAAGGGATAGGCACTGGTCTAGGATATAGTTTGCAGTTTGTTCCTCATCCAATATCAGAATCATTTCAAGCAATTTCATTTAGTTTTTAGAACAAATGAGCTGAACTCATTAGGGACTCATATCAGTAGGATATTGTCCATTTTAGTGATTCCTTAGAGAGTGAATCAACTAGGTTATCCCTCCTTAAAAGGAAGAAGGATGAAAGCCCTTATATCACTGGTCTTGCTATATTGAAAATCATGATTTGTATAGTTAAGATTTGTATTTGATTATGCTTGGTCATTTGCAAATTGACTCATAAGTTGGTTAAATAAACTCCTAATAGAAAATCATTGTCCACATTCATATATAGTGTAATGAATAATCATAAAGAGGTAAAACCTACCTGAGTATATGTGGAGCTAAAAAATGAAGAAGGATTTTATTCAATCCTTAGAAATTAGGCTTTTCTTGGCTTGAAACAATATTAAAGAGTATGGTGTTCAAGTAGTTTATCAAGCATTGTGTTTCATGCAAGAAAAATCCCTAACAGGGTCCACTCTCAACTAGTGGACCAAGAGGAGGAAGAGTCCTTAGAGAAAAAGATGGGTACATTGTGCTCTTTCTTTACCTAAATCCTTAAGCTTGGCCTTGCTCTGCATGATAACCCTTGTTGAGGTAGGTGGAGGATTAGCTATGAAAAAAGTGGAATCCCTTTTTCTATCCATATTGTTGCTAAAATCAATAATTAAAGAGAGGTTTTTGGTCTAACCTCCTGGGTAAGAGAAAGATGAAAGTTATACAAGCCGAGAATAAGGATTTAATGCAAAGACGGGGGTATGGGCTTTGTATTTAATAATAGGCTAAGAAAGAAAAAATAAAATCCAAAAAGGGAAATTGAGCTTGATATTATGCCAAAAATACCTCAACATTAGAAAAAGGTGAGAGTAGATGCATTTAAACCTTCTTTTGAGAGTGATAAATTTGATTAAAACCAAAACCACCTCCTTCCATTCACCAGGGATATCTTCGTGGTTGGATCCATTCTAAAGGAAAGGAATCTACTCCTTGTTAGAATTATTTCCTCTAAAAATGTTATTGTTGCATTATTTTTGTAAGCCCTAGCTCGAATAAAGAGAAGAATACGACCATATCTCACCGTTGAAAGGATGATTGGTAAGAGGAGTCCAACTAGAAAATTTATTTACCTTTCTTCACATAGAGAACATCTATTGACCAAGTGGATTCATTTTTTCTTGATATTGTCTAGCATGAGAATTTTCTAATGACAAAAGGTCCACCACAAAAACCTATGTTTAGGAACAACTTTAGAGTTCCACAAATTTGACCAATTAAACTCCTGGTTTAATTAAGGAGACAAAAATTTATAACTATTTTTAATAGAATAGATTCCATCAATAGATTGTCTCCAAATGAGTTTGTCTTGATTGTCTAATATATAAAATATTAAGGATTTAAGGAGTTGAATAGGTTGAACCACCACCATTCTTAGAGGACCCTCAAATCATAAAAGGGTTTATTGTCCAAGAAAGGGGATTAGAGGAGAGATCTCAATAGTTGCACACTTGAGAACCAAGACTTGAGGAAAGCTCCCTTTCAATAGCTGACAAAATAGGGTGCAATTCCAAAGGAGAATTTCCAATCCAAGTGTCTTTCCAAAAGAATAATTTTTGTGCATTCACAATTTTCCAAACATTACCTTTTCTTAGAGTTGGGATGGTTTTAAGAAGATTGTTTTGAATAGTAGAACCATGGGGTAAAGGACTCTCAAGAAATTTAAAGTCACCCATATTCTGAAGATATTTAGAATTAAGTATAATAGACCAATCCAAAGAATTATCGATGAGCTTCTAGCTAGTTGTAGACAAATGGGATAGACTTTGGAGACTTGAATTTATAAAATTAAGGCCTCCATTCTCCTTCATGAGAAAACCTTCTCCCAATCCAAAAGAGATATTTTTTGTTAAAATTTCATCCTGGACCAAAGGAACCATCTTTTGATTACATCAAGTTTTTTAATACACATTGTTGGCATATGAAAGAGGGTCATCACATAAATAGAGGTTCTTTGAATGGAAACTATTAAAATATGAAGTTTTTCTATATTACTAAGGAGAACACCTTTCCAAGTAGCCAATTTTATTTGGATTATTTCCAACAGCCCAGTCTAAACTAAATTAACCACTTTACAAAAAGTAAAAGGCATACCAAGATAGATAGAGGGTAGATTGGTAACCTGACAACTAAGAATGAAAGAAATGTAGATTTAAATATTTTGAGGGGTATTCATAAAGAAAAGAGAATTTTTTCTAAAGATTGATTTTTTGACCCAAAACCAAAGCATAATTCATTAAGAGGTATTGACATTCTTTTTCTTCATAAGTAGTAACAACCCCCACAAGAATCGTATCATTAAAATAGTATTAATGAGAACCCATTGTAGGTGAAGAAGAGGGTCTAAAGACTTTTAGGGTTTGATGTAATCAAGGAAGGAGAAATCCCCAAAGGAGATGTCCAACCTTGTAGCCATAATAAAAACAACAAAATAAGAAAGAAACATAGTGGTATGAATCCAACATAACATCTTTTTTCATCAACAAGAACTGACACCAAATTGACGTGAAACATGTCATATTGTAAGTCCTTCCTAGTTATGGCCCACTACAAAATCACTCTTAGATCCTACATTCCATTCTGCTAAATCTTAGAACTACCATCCCTTGTACACTAGCCCCCTTCTAAGATACATCAATATATTGCAACACATTACATTTTTACATTTCCACCAACAGGTTTTCCGAACAAAGACTTACAAGGGAAACATGTAAAAACATTTAGGATATGACCCAAAATGTGAAATACCGATAAAAAAAAACATAAGGAACATAATCATAAATATAATTCCACATGAATTCCAACAATCATGATCCAGGACCGCAAACATTAAGATCTAATGATCACCAACCACATGATGAATCTCTTGATTGGTCCAAACAAGAAATGAATATGTTATCCACAATCACTAGATGAATCCAAATTCAAACAACCACAAACGAAAAGAGATGTGATCTTAGTAAACATCTCCCAAATAGGTGTTAAGCATTAATTCATGATCACACAAGATAATTCCAACATCATAGGATCAAAATTAAACTCGATCTCTCCAATAGGGAATACTAACAAAATAGGACTGGACAAAAGTTAACAAACCTTCCCCAAGACAAAATGAAACATGATGTGATCATAGAAAAAGGTTCACCAAGATGTCTAGAACAAACCCATAAGATCATATCAGCTAAAATTCCAACGGGAGTGACCACCACCTAAAACACCAAAACTGCCTAACAAGAACATAAAAATAAACGAACTAAAGGAAATTTTTTGGTTGATGCAAGATTGTCAAGATCCCAAGATGCTTTTACATCTGACACGCGACTTTAATAAAAAGTGAGCCCCTCACTTTGCAGTTGTAGAATAAATCCATAACTAGATAAAATATTTCTTTTTAACCTTAGGCTTCCCAACCCTCATGGTCGATAACATGAACCGATACACACCAGATTTCTGCCTTCTTCGATCTGATCTCCACATCCTCTATACCAAAACAAACTAGATACCAAACTTTCTAACAAAACAAAATACTTCATAAACAAAAAATGCATCATGAATTATTCTTCTTAAACCCACTTGTTAGGCTCAACAAATCATTGTCATACTCATCACATATTTGAACACTCCCTATCATCATTCTATCAACAATCAGGAAATTGGCAACATCACTGAATCCACCACCCTTATTCTTCAACCATTCATCCATCTTCATCATCAAGAGAAAATCTATCCTCATAGAATTCTTCATCTTTAGTCTCATCATATCCATCCTCATGTTCATGTACTCATCTTTGTCAATGAAATACAATCCCTCTTCCCACACCTACACTGCAACACAAGAGACAACATATGATGCAGGAGCTTTAGAGGGTCATAACTTTTGACTCGGATGTGGGTTTTGGCTTAAATTTTACACGCAGATGTGTGAAGAAGAGTTAATGGAAATTCCAACTCAGCCAGCTCTATTGGTGGCCATTTCAACCTTTTTTTGGGAGCCTAAAATTTCATCTTGACCTCCAAAATTGGTTTTTTCTATTTCTTTCCAGTTTTTTGAGTTTTGTTTTTTGTAATAAATCTAAAATCATGTTTCTAATTTCATGGGTTAGTTGGCAATTCAAATTGACTTAGTTGGGAGCTTTTCTTGGGAAAAATTGGGATTCATAGGATGAGTTTTAAAAATTACCAAAAATGAAAAAACTATTTTTCCTGAAAATCTGCCAAATATGGTAATTTTTGGAATTGTATCAAGTAGGAGTTTTATTTCATTGCAGAGGCAGAGTAAGTTGGAGAAGTTAATGAAGAATTAGAATTATGTAACATTTTTATTGTGTATCTTCTGAGTAATTTCTCTTAAGGGTTTTTGGGCTACATCATTTGGTATCAGAGAAGGACGATGGCTGGAAGAGGAAGAGGAAGAGGTAGAGGTCTTATTGAAAAACAGAGAGATATGATACGCTTGCAAATAAAAGTAGGAGAACTCATGAACCGATTGGAAAACCAAGGATTACAAAGAGAAGAAGATGAATCTGATGGAGAGGCAAACCAAGGAGCTGAAGGAATATAAGAAGGACGAGAAGAAGCAGTGAGTTTCAAAGAGAGGATGCTCAGAGTCTTGGAGGGAAAAAATGAAGCAATCAAGGTTGATATTTTAGACTATTCAGGTAGTCTTAAGCCAAAGGAAGTGATAGATTGGTTAAACGAGATGGGAAAGTTTTTTGAATGGAAGTCTATGACAAAAGAAAAGAAGAACAGGTTTGCATGAACCAAGTTAAAGGGACATGCGATGATCTGGTGGGATCATCTCCAAAATGAAAGAACAAAGAAATGGATGGATAAAATCAAGAAATGGAGCAAAATGGAGAAAAAGATGAATGAAAAATTCTTGCCTATGGATTATGGTCAAGCACTCCTCCGAAGGTTTCAGAATTTGAAACAGAACTTGTCTTCTGTGCAAGATTATACAGATGAATTTTACAAGTTGTCCATCCATATAGAACATCAAGAAAGTAATGAATAGATGGCTACAAGGTATTTAAATGGTTTAAAATATACTATACAGGATGAGCTAAGCATGCATCAAATCAATTGTATGGAGGATGCCTATCAGTTGGCTCTAAAGGCTGAAGAAAAACAAACTAGGTAGTACAATCATAAGAATAGAGGAGGACAAAGAGGTACACCAACTCCATTTCGACGAGGCTCAAGGTGCAGTCAAGGGAGTGAGAAAAAAGAAGAAACCCATTCGAATCCATGGAATCAACAAAGAGGAAGGGGGTTTTAGCATGGTAGAGGCTATGGTAATTGAAGAGGATGGGAAGGCCAGAGAAGACCATTCACTTGTTTCAAATGTGGGGAAGATGGACACAGGGCCTTCAAGTGTTCCAATTTTAACATGCAAGATGGAAATCAAGGAGGGCCATCTAGAGTGAACCTAGCCCAGGTTGACAATGAAGGATCAGAACAAGAAGTGTCTCCAGATATCGGAGAAAGTCTCATGATGAGGAGGAAAATGATTATTCCAAAAAAGGAAGATATAGAGGAGAAAGGTGTTGATGATTCATGGCTCAGAACTAGCATATTTTGAACAAGATGTACCTCAGGTGGAAAGGTATGTCAAGTAATTGTTTATGGAGGCAGTTGTGAGAACATGGTTTCTAAAGCAATGGTGGAGAAACTAAATCTCCAGTGTGAAAAGAACCCTCATCCCTATCAAGTAGCATGGTTCAAAAAGGGAAATGGAGTTACAGTAGATAAGAGGTGCCTTGTTAAATTTTCCATAGGAAAGGTCTACAAGGATGAGTTATGGTGTGATGTGATTCTAATGGATGCATGCCATGTCCTCTTAGGTCGCCCCTGGCAGTATGATAGAAAGGTTATAGATAATGGAGAGAAGAATACTTAAAAATTCTGGAAGGATGGATCTAAGGTAATCATGTTACCTCTTAGGAATGAAGGAAAAGCTGAAAGCATGCTATCGGAAAAGGAACTTGTCAAGGAGATGAAAGTAATAGGGTGTTGTTACACATTAGTAGTGAAAATAGGGAAAGAGGAGGACTTGAAAATACTGCTAGAAGCAGCCGCGGTATTGGAAGAATATTTAGATGTCATTCCATAGGAACTACCTAATGGGATCCCCCCAAAACAATATATCCAACATCATATTGATCTTGTCCATGGAGGAAGTCTTCCCAATCAAGCAGCTTACAGAATGAGTCTGACACAACATGCAAAACTGAATAAATAGGTGTATGAGCTCATACATAAAGGGTTAGTGCAAGAAAGCATGAGCCCCTGTGTTGTACCAACATTACTAACCCCAAAGAAGGATGGAACATGGAGGATGTGCACAGACAGTCAAGAAATCAGTAGGATAACCATCAAGTATCATTTTCCTATCCCTCATTTAGATGATATGATGGATGTTCTTGCTGGAGCAATATATTTAACTAAGATTGATCTGCGAAGTGGGTACCACCAAATTTGCATCCGAGAAGGGGATGAATGGAAAAATACTTTCAAAACTAGGGATGGTTTGTATGAATGGAAGGTTATGCCTTCTGGTTTATCAAATGCACCTAGAAATTTTATGAGACTCATGAATACTATGTTGCATCCCTACATTGACAAGTTTGTAGTAGTTTATTTTGATGATATGCTGATTTTTAGTAAGGGAAGCGAAGAACATATGCAACACTTGAGGATAATATTGGGGGTATCAAGAAGAGATAAACTCTATGCTAATTTGAAGAAGTGTAGGTTCATGCAAGCAAGCCCTATTTTTCTGGGATTTGTCATTTTTGCAGATGGTATCAGCATGGATCCAGAGAAAGTTTGAGAAATTATTGAATGTCATATTCCACATAGTATCACTAAGGTGATAAGTTTTCATGGCTTGGCCACTTTCTATAGAAAGTTCATTTGTAATTTCAGCAGCATTGTAGCACCTGTGACAGATTGCACTAAGAGTCGAGAGTTTTCATGGACCAAACAGGCTGAAGAGAGTTTCTAGTATCTAAAGAAGAGGGTTACTAAAGCTCCTATATTGGCCTTACCAGATTTTGATAAAGTGTTTGAAGTGGACGGTGATGCCTCACATGTGGGCATTGGTGCTGTACTCAGCCAAGAAGGTAAGCCCATTGCCTTTTTTAGTGAAAAACTAAATGATGTGAGAATGAAATATTCTACATATGATATAGAGTTCCATGCAATTGTACAAGCTCTAAGACATTGTAATTATTATTTGGTACCCAAATAATTTTTGTTATTTACAAACCATACTGCTTTAAAATATCTAAACACACAAAAGAAATTGAACACTAGACATGCAAAATGGGTCTCTTTCCTCCAAGGTTTACTTTTGTTCTAAAGCATAAATTAGGGAAATAGAATCAAGTTGCAGATGCCTTAAGTAGGCATGTTGTGCTTCTCACCATCATGGAAAAAAAAGTAGTTATCTTTGATGCAATCAAGGACTTGTATGAATCTGATAGTGACTTTTGGGAAGTTGTTGATCAGTTGAAGAATCCAGTAACTGGGCACACAGACACTATTCAAGGTGAGTATCTTATTCAAGATGGTTATTTATTCAAGGGAAAATAGTTATGCATTCCTGTAGGCTCAATGAGGGAAAATATTATTAGAGAATTTCATAGCAGTGGTATGGCTGGGCATTTTGGGAAGGATAAAACAACAGCCTTGGTAGAAGATAAGTACTACTAGCCAAAGATGAAGAGAGATATCCCCAGGTTTGTGGAAAGGTGTCAAATTTGTCAAGTAGCCAAAGGGCACTCCCAGAACACTGGTTTGTACATGCCATTGCCAGTACCAATAGGACCATGGATAGACTTTAGTATGGATTTTATATTGGGACTACCACATACACAACAAGGTAATGAATCTATCTTTGTAGTTATGGATAGATTCTAAAAAATGGCTCATTTCATTGCTTGTAAGAAAACTAGTGATGCCACTAGGGTGGTTGAGTTATTCTTTTCTGAAATAGTGAGATTGCATGGGGTTCCAAAAACTATTACCTCTAATTGGGACACTAAGTTCTTGAGTCATTTTTGGAGGACCTTATGGAAGAAGATGGGGACAAAGTTATAGTTTAGTAGTCCTTATCATCCACAAACTGATGGCCAAACAGAAGTGGTCAATCGAAGTTTGGGTAATTTGTTGCGATGTATTGTTGGAGGGAAGCCCAAGAAATGGGATTTGGCATTACCCCAGGCAAAATTTGCTTATAACAACTCTATGAAAAGGTCAATTGGTAAGTCACCATTTCAAGTTGTTTATGGTTGAAATCCTCAGGGTGTTATCAATTTGGTGCAACTTCCCTTGGGTGATAGAGTTAGTGATGATGGAGAAGCCTTTATTGAACAACTCTTCCAGTTGCAAGTAGATGTAAGACATAAGTTACAAGACAGCAATGAGCAGTATAAAGCTTCTATAGATGCTACTAGAAGGTATCTGGTTTTTAGTGCAGGTGATCTAGTGATGGTTTATCTACGCAATGAGAGGTTTCCTACCAGGACTTATCACAAACTGAAATATAAGAAAATTGGTCCCTGTAAGATTCTGAAGAAGATTAATGATAATGCTTATGAGGTAGAGGTCCCTAGTGGTTTTGATATTTCTCCTATGTTTAACATCTCTAATTTATATACTTTAAATGGTGGTGATGCATATGTTGAAAATGAGGATGAGGTGGATTGGACACACACTGTCCCAATCAAGAAAAAGGAAAAGGTCACACAGGTTCTAGACAAGAGCACAATTCAAACTTGTCAAGGTGACTACCACAAATATCTAGTGTAGCGGGAAGGATTAGCACCAGCAGATAGCACTTGGATTATAGAATGGGAGTTGAAGAAGCTAGATGAGCCTAAATAGAAGTAGTTTGAGAACTGGAACTTGTAGGAGCTGCGTTCTTTTCAAGCAAGGGAGAATGATGCAAGAGCTTCAGAGGGTCATAACTTTTGACTCAGATGTGGGTTTCAGCTGAACTTTTACAGGCAGATGCATGAAGAAGAGTTAATGGAAATTCCAACTCAGCCAACTCTATTTGTGTCCATTTCGACCTTTTTTTGGGAGCCTAAAATTTCATCTTGACCTCCAAAATTAGTTTTTTCTATTTCTTTCCAATTTTTTGAGTTTTTTTTTTTGTAATAAATCTGATATCATGTTTCTAATTTCATGGGTTAGCAAGAAATTTGACTTGTCTTAGTTGGGATATTTTCTTAGGAAAAATTTGGATTCATAGGACGAGTTTTGAAAATTACCTAAAATGGAAAATTCTATTTTTCCCAAAAATCTACCAAATATGGTAATTTTCTGAATTGTATTAAGTAGAAGTTTTATTTCATTATAGAGGCAGAGTAAGTTGGAGAAGTTAATGAAGAATTCAAATTCTGTAACATTTTTGTTGTGTATCTTCTGAGTAATTTCTCTTAAGGTTTTTTGGGCTACATCAACATATTCGTCCGTAGCAACAATGCAAGTAGTATCAGCATCAATAAAGAATCACATGTCTCCTCTCTCACAACCTATGGGTAATTTATGCAACAAATCAATACTCAACTAAAACAAGTCAGCATGTAACTCTCCATCAATTTCATGCACATAATAACAAATAAGAGTCTTATCACAAGTCCTCTCATACTCACTAATATCATCATCAACAACAGCCCTACTGCAACCAACATCAAATCCAACATCTAACCCAACAAGGTTATTAGATCCAGCCAAAGGAATCTCATTTCCAACTTTAGAAACAATAACCCCTTCAATAAAAACAATCTCATTATCCTCCTAAATAACAAGATATTCCTCAACTAGCTCACCAGATCCAAATAATAGCTCATGGAACTCACCCACAACCATATCTACCTTATCCTCTACAATAAGAGTCAAAGTATTCACTGGTGCACATACCTCATCAAACTTAACCTTGATCTTAGTAGTAGACCTAACTTTCTTTCTCCTTCTTTGAACAATCTGTCTCACAAGCCAAAGTATCCACCTCTTGACTGGTAAATGGAAACTCAACCTCTTCATCTCTTCATTAGCTTCCTCATGCTCACTCTCAGGTTTAGGATTCCTCCTCAACCAACCAAAGGATTACAAATTTCATACCTTAACTCAACCCTAAGGTCCTCAAACATTCTCTTCACACTTCTAGGGTTCATCCTAGCCAACAACCTCTCTCCTTTCACAAGGTGCAACTGCCTCTGCTTGGCAATATGACTGCAAGATCTCAATTTCCTCTCACTTGATAATCTATTGACCATGCTCATAGCCTACCTCAAACTAGTGATATGTCCATCAATAGGATGTCTCAAGGAACTCAACCCATTCCAAGCTTCACAATAAAAAATGACTACCCTCATATCCATCCTCATGAAAATCCCTTTTTGTCATGTGTCAAATCCACAATCTTCCATCCCACAACAAACCTTCTCCAAGATCATAAGCCTAGGAACAAAAAATCTACTATCACATCACAAATCATACTTTGATAAACTCATACAAGCCATCAATCGATAAAAACAACTCAACCTTCCGCAACAATCCCTTCCAACCACTTTTATGAAAGTCTTGTTGGCAATTTGACTCTCAGGGAGAATATGACTTATTTTGTGTTGTCATTATGGTAATAAAGTCATACAAAAGTTTTGACAGCAAACTTTGAAGAACAAAATGACTAAGTATGGAAGACAGAACATAACAAAGATATGCAGTCAATCAGAGCACCAGTGCACATGCATATGATTGAATCAGGATATGCATATTCATACATAAGATTGATGATATGTGAATATGTTAAGTCTATACACGCATGGTACGGAACAACAGTACGGAGAAGTTATAGAAAGATTAAGTGCACTAATAGCTCAGAAAATAGAGTATGAAGCCGACTTCATTTTTTGATTTCATGTATAATATTTTGTTGTGTAAAGGCCAAACACCTATTGTAATAAGTTTGTTATTATGTATTAAACATTAATGTAAACACGCTTAAGCCAATTTGTTTGGAAACATTGTTGGTGCAGGAGCACCCCTGAGAAGCCAGACAGTTGCCTATCTCATCTTGTTTTTGGTGTGTAAAAATGTAAAAGACCCTCTTGAAGGGGACTAAAATTATATAAGGTCATGTGGACCAAGTGTGGTGTGAAGTAGTTCTTAGTTTGTGCTCTTTGTTAGGTTAAAGTACTTCAATTTGGCTCATTAATTGCACTGTACTTGATAATGTTGTCAAGTGGCAAGTTGATTTTTTTCATGTCTTTAGGGTCCTATGATGCCCTAAGAGGTCTAACTAAGGTTAGATAGGTCAAGTTAGTGTTAAAACACTTGCAAAGTGCAAATTTGTAAAAGATGTAAAAAAGTTGCTATGCAACATTAGCAACTTTTAAAAGTTGCTGACAACATTTTTGGTTGTCTTAAGGGTTTCGGTGTTTAAGTTGGATTGAGTTCATCCAAGGAGTTAGGAACGTGTGTTGAGGGGATATAAGGAAGGAAAACCCTAATTTGAAGGGTTGGAAGTCATTGTACAGATTTTGAGTTTTGGAGCCAAGGAGTTTTTTTGAATGACAGAGTAGCAAATTTGAAGAAAATTGTTCATTCTTGTTTTACATAGATTAGATTTAGGACTGTGATCATTTGAGACCCTTTTTGGGAATGTTGTAGAGTTATTCCAGTAGTTATCTTTTTTGTAGTTACTTTTCTTTTGCATTTTTGTAAATTTGTTTGTTTTATACAATTTGTTGTCCAGTTTTGACAGTGAGGCAAAGATGTGGACCTAACTCCATTTCCCACCATTGGTTTTTTATGGCCTCTTGGGGATGGATACTAGGTCCATGGAGCTTCAAGATTATAGAAGATGGAGCTCTGGAAGTGTGTGCACCTAATTTTAAGGTCTTTCCATAGGCGAGCTGTGAATGAAGCCTGACTAGGAAGACTGTGAAGAAGTGTTTAGTAAATGTAGGAGGGATGATTTCATGAGCCAAGAAGTCCATGGATGTGTTGATATATGTTGTACAGGTGCTCAAGAATGAGGAGGAGTGACCAAGAAACCAAGTTACCAAGTTTTGAGACCAAAGACTGGTCTCAAAAGCTTGAAAAAGCCCTATTTCTGAAACATGGTGTACGGACAGGGTTGAGACCTGAGACCACCAAAATATTGAAGGTATTGTGTGGTAGGTGTGAACTTCCAAAAGAAATTTTTGGGTCCTTTGAGAATTTTTCACTGTAATAGTGCATTCCTACTTTTTTAGGAGGGCTAATTGGTGAAAAAGGCTACAAGGCCTAAAAGACAGGAATTTAGAGAGCGATGGGGAAATGGATTAACTTGGAAAATTAAGATCCATTTTGGGATTCAAAAATGGATTTGAATGAATCCCTTTCCCTCCTACAATCCAAAACAATGATTAGGGCTTGGGAGATATAGTGGAGAGGAGTTCTTGCAAGGAACAAAGAATGGGGAACCTAACAAGATAGGAAGATTCTTGGTGGAGGGAAAGAATTGTATCTTTCCAAGCTTTGGAGGGTGGATTTAGGAAACCCTAAGGGTTCTAGGAGTGACCTAAGTAGAGTTTAAGACAACTCAAGAGGTAACTAAGTTTCTCCCTATCAGTTGTGAATGTTTTTATTTGGTCGACTAAGTTCTTGTTTTTGGTCTCATCTATTTAGGCATGAACATGTATATATGACAAGTAATGTCATGCCCCGTAAGGGAACCGGGGAAGAGAATAGAGATTCTCTTTGAAAAAGAAAACCTAAGTAAAAATTCATGAAAATTTTTGAACTTTTTAAAATAATTATGTGAACAAAACTTAAACTTAGATTCCTTCCAGGGTTCCTTTCTAATTTAATGCACGATTCAGTTAAGTCCAGTAAGTAAGATAACAAAAAGATTTATTTCTCAAAGCAAACTACATCATATCATTATAAGATTCTTTATTAAGAAATACCTAAGTACTTTCATTTCAATTTTCCATTTAAAACCATCTATATTCCTAAGTATTATTTATAACCTTTAAATCAAATATAATCACCTAAATCATTTGATACATTGCAAATAATACATTTTTTTTTCCATAGCCTTTCTTTTAATCATCCACAATGAAAATCATACTACTTAACTTAAAATCTTACAAAATCCTTTTCTTTTCCAACATACATCTTATACATAAATTTCACATCTCCCTTTTCCCTTTTCCTAAATCTACCCATT
>MU224509.1:3719305-3732105 GCA_018584345.1 Thuja plicata
GGTTCAGGAATCTATTTGAATACCTATCTTTGTCACATATGTTCTAAGTTTTCAACTACCAAATCAATTTTAAACACTCTGTTACCAAGAACACATAAGCTAAACTTGTTTAAAGGACCTCTGTCAGCAGGATATAGTCCATGTTATTGATTCCTTGAAGAGAGAATCATTTAGGTTGTCTGTCCTATCAAGAAAAGGAAGAAGGATTGAAATCCTTGTCTCACTGGTTTTTTGTCATATTTAAGATTATGATTTGTATGGTTAAATCTTGTATATGATTATGCTTGGTCATTTACAAGGTATTTTATAAGCTTTTTCAATAGAGACACACGAAAAATCAGTGTCCACATCAACAAATACTGTGTTAACAGCCATCATTAAAGGTAAAACCTGCCTGAGTAGTTGTGGAACTCAAAAACGAAGAAGGACCTTATCTAGTCCTTAGCAATTAGGCTTTTCTTGTCTCTAAATCAGAAGTAAAGGCACATGATTCACATAGACATTTCAAGCATTGTGATTCATACAAGAAAAATCCCTAACAGGATATAGTGTAGCTCAAATTGAAATCAATTCAATGCAAGAAAGAAAGAAAGAAAGAAAGCACAAGAGAAATCTACTGAAGCAAAGAAAACTGAGAATCTTGTAGAGGCTAAAACAGAACTACCTAAAGATCAACTCAAGCAAGTTAACAGTACTTGTTATGCTTGTAACAAGCATGGACACTTGGAAAGAGATTGTAAAGAGGTAAGACCTTTTAATGGTTATTGTTACTCCTGAAATAATTTTGGTTACAGGGCTATTCACTACAGAACAAATCAAAGAAATCAGTCACAATAGAACCAAAGAAATATGACTCTATACAATCAAAGAAATCAACCTCAAAGAAACTTTCTGAACATTACATGTCAGATATGGAATTAAAATGGACACACATCCAAGCAGTGCAGCATGATGAATAATAGTATTAGACCTCCTATCATATGTCACTCATTTGGAAAAGCTGGACATATCTCAAGGTTTTGCAAGTCAAGAGCACAAAGACAAGAGAATCCTAAAAAAGTCACTATTTGAAGAATCAGGAGAAGTTAAATTTGTACAAGCTAAAAAAGATGCAGATAAAATTTGGGTTGAAGTAAAGAAGGATAATGAAGAGAACAAGGTAGTTGATGTATCCTCAGTGGACGCACCTTCTAGTTTTGGTTAGCTGACCCTCATGGTCTTAGGGGGAGCTATTCTAGCTCTGAACCCCTGCGTGGCTGGTATACTCACCTGTGAGTATGCACCTATGAATTCATTCATTTGGTGACAAAATGAGGATGTATGCATATACGCATAGTCTAAACTTGAACAAAATAAAATATTGAAATCATCTATGTAAACCGCTTTACGGAAACGAGCATTAAATGCAATAATCTTTTATATAAGTTTGTAAAAGATCTTCAAACCCCACTTTGCATTCGAGATTGAGCATTCAGGGAGCACATGAGCATTGATCATCAAAGAACTATAGGTTATGGAATTGATTGGTTTGTGAACGGATTAAGGATTGAAATGGAACCCTAGCAGTCGTGTCATTTCAGAATCGCTGTGAAACCCTATTTAATCAAGCAGCAAGTAAGTATGGAAACCCTTGTTGTATTTTACATTGCTGAAAGGAAAAGATTCATGTTCAAGAAGCATCCATTCAAGTCCATATTAGATGATGTTGAAGGATCATTTTCTAAGACTCCGCTAGGAGTCATGCATGTAGAAGACATTCGCGCATATATATATTTCAAGAAGGAAACAGTTGGAGAGAACAACAATGCTACTCTTATGGCTTCAATGATGAAACTAGATTATTCATTCAAAGATGAATACGTGCATCTCACTAATAACCCTATCTTTGAGTATTCTAACGTGCACGAGTTCTATGACCTAGAATGGGTTAAAATCCTACTGAGCAGGATACATGGTGACCTATATTAGATTGGTGAAATTCTTGTCTGCATTACTCCAGACCTAATTCATGGTATGACTGGACTTCCTAAGACTGGACCATTCTTCCCACTAGTAAGGATGTTAAGAAGCAGGTTGAACAAGAATGATTATCTAGGAGTGATAGGTGTGGAATGACTATTGATCCCATTGAGGTAGATGACATCAAACTAGTCACTATGATTCTAGGTTATGAGTTCTAGCACACAAGTAGACTGAATAGTGTGTTTGCAACAACTCTCCTGGCAGCAATAAAATGGTGAAGGATATTACACAGTACAATCTATGTGAAATATTGCGTGTACAGTTGATTGATAACATTAGAGCTGTAAAGCATGACAAGAGCAAAATATTCAGATTTGCCTCTTTGATCATCTATCTCTACTTTCACATTGTTGGTAAAGTTGCCAATCTTTACCTAGACAAGAGTAAACCCACTATGTCTTAGATATCACTAAAGGCTACATCAGAAAGCAGTGTGAAAGATTCTATGGACATGGAGATCAAAACATTCAGGATCAAGATGCAAAAAAGGTTCAAGATACCAGAGAAGATACTTGAGAAATACAAAGACACCATATGCTTCATGGTGGAAAATGACTGTACTTGCATGGAGGTAGTTGAGCCTAGAACAAAATGGATTCACCCTCTCGAATATGAGTTTGAAGAACATGTTTTAGAGGGTTATGCACAAGTTATCTTATCTGCGCCCAAGGACCCCAATGAACCTAGATGGGGTACTTACAGATAAAAGACAAATCAAGTTGATTATGTCTTATACAGTGCAGAAAATAAAAGAAATGCATCAAGGCTCACATCTAACATCCTAAGAGTTCATGGTGTTACACAAGAAGACCTAGACAAAGCTAGGGAAGCGAAGATTGCAAAAGAACTTGAGAAAAGTGCTACAGAGGTGAAAATGGAAAAATATGATGATATCCCCAAGAAAAAGATGAAGAAATCTAATGAAGGAACATCTGCACCATAAACTACTGACTTGGAAGCATCTCCACCTTCATTACCAAGTAAGATGTCTAGGAGAAAGAAACAAGTTCCCACAATTCATCCATCCTCAAGGACCACAAGGAGAAAGGTAAAGAACACTCAAACCCCTCCTGAGGTAGGATTCAAACCTAGTCTAACAATCCTTAAGAACAAAATTGTTAATGAAGGAAGACTAGAATCTATCAAGAATGTCTATGATAAATACCAAGAGATAGACAAATCAAAAATTCATTCTATGATCATCTCTCACATGATTAAGTTTAAAAGGATACTATTGGAACTTAAAACAGTCATACCAGACAAGGTATGGAACATACTTGATGTATTGAAAAGGCAAGAAATTGAAGAGGATATGAGAATAAGAGAAGAAACATTAGACAGTCTTCTCCCTATCTTTTCACATGATGAGAAAGCCATTCTGTTGTATTTAGTAAAGCCTCATCTCAGAACCAAAACAAGAGTTCTCCATATCATGAACAAAGAATATGAACTGGTTGGTGAAGATAATCATAAATCATTTGAGCAGGTATTTCTTGACAAACACATGTATCCATCAACAACACCTACAGAAAAAGAAACTCCAGCTCCCCCCAAACAGAAGAAAGAACCAGTTATTCAAAATGTACCTATGACAGGTCCACAGGATTCAGCACCCACTATTTCAATAGCTTCTGATGCATCCAAAGATTCAAAAGAAACTATTGTGATTGATGATGTTAATATATCTATGACCACTTTTGACAATGACATGGACAAAGTTGAAAAAGCATTTTTCAGCACTGAAGAAACAAAGAAGGTATGCACTGATGACACATCCTTACAACAAGATGAAGTTCCCTCTAAAGATTCAACATATTTGAATAATGAGGAAGACAATCAAACTAATGAAACACCAGCTATTGAGATCCTTGTGAAGAGTGAATATGTGGATGCCAGTCAGAATGTAATACATACTCCATCTATCAAACCATCATTGTTGTCAAGTTTGACCCCTGATTCAGCAAATCTAGATGCTTGGGAAGAAGATTTGATTAAGATCGGTGTGCTAGCCATGGAGAAATCCAAATAAAAACAAGTCATGAGAAACCCTCTCTTTTTGGAGACAGTGAACATTCTGAATGACTTAGTGCTAGCAGATAAGAAAATGGCTAAGATTTAGTCAGTTGATGATGTTGACAACATCTTGACAAGCTTCAATTCACATTTCACAAGTTTAGTAGACTCTGCTACTAAAATTTCCAAAGTTGAGTACAAGAAGGGAAGATTAGATGAATTGACAAATAATTTTTCTTTAGATCTAAACTCATTGAAGATTGGTCAAGCAATCTTGAAAGAACTAGCAGCTAAAGGTAGAAATGTAATAGCAAACTGCATGGACAGAGTGAAATTCACCTT
Source organism: Thuja plicata (assembly GCA_018584345.1). Lineage (NCBI taxonomy): Eukaryota > Viridiplantae > Streptophyta > Pinopsida > Cupressales > Cupressaceae > Thuja > Thuja plicata. The sequence goes on from MU224509.1 coordinate 3,723,683, forward strand.
AGAGCACATCAAAAAGATTGAGGAGGCTGACATCTTGGTTGAAAGTGCTAGGAAATCAATTGAAACATCCTCGCAAGATATTAATGTATGCAACAATATCTATCAAGGGCAGTTAGACAAGATTGAAAAGGATAAGTTGGAGATCAGCAAGATAAGAACTAGGTAGACTCAACTAAGAAATGCACTTGCGCCCTGACTGTCTGTTCTAAATGAGAACATAAAATAGATAGATGCAGCCATTGCTACATATGATCATGGACCTAGCATGGATGTGATAAAGATGGAGAAGCTTACATATTCCTTGTGTGCCCATCTTCAGACAGTTGATGCACTGAAGGCATTCTGCCAGCAAGAGATCAAAAATCTATAGATTGCTTATCCAGATGTATATTCAAAGTAAGTACTCAAGGACTTACAATTTTGACACCTTTGTCATTAATGTCAAAGGGGGAGTAATGTATATAAGGAGTATGTGTATATTTTATATATAGAAGTTTGAATTAAAAAATGATGATATACAGTTTTTTTTTGGGTGTTAGTCAAAGTTTGAGTAACTTGGCCACATTCCTTTGTTGTCATTAATGACAAAGGGGGAGATTGTTGGAAAGTTGACTCTCAGGGAGAATATGACTTATTTAGTGTTGGAATTATGGCAACAAAGTCATACAAAATTTTTGACAGCAAACTTTGAAGAACAAAATGTCTAAGTATGGAAGACAGAACATAACAGAGATATGTAGTCGATCAGAGCACCAGTGCACGTGTGTATGATTGAATCAGGATATGCGTGTTCATACATAAGATCCATGATTTGTAAATATGTTAATTCTATACATTCATGATATGGAAAAATAGTATGGAGAAGTTACAGAAAGATTAAGTGCACTAAGAGCTTAGAAAATAGAGTATGAAACCGACTACAGTTTTTGATTTAGTGTATATTATTTTGTTGTGTAAAGGCCAAGCGCCTATTGTAATAAGTTTTTTATCATGTATTAAACATTATTGTAAACACGTTTAAGCCAATTTGTTTGGAAGCGTTGTGAATGTTGTATTTGGGCCAACTAAGTTATTGTTTTTGGTTGAGTCTATTCAGGCATGAGCATGTATTTATGACAAGTAAAGTTTTATTAGAAAGTGTCAAAGAAATATGAAGAGAAGAGATATATAAGAAAAGTATAGAGATGTCAGCATGAGATAGAGCTCTTTAAGAGATTAAGAGAATCAGCACATAAATGGATCTGATCAGACAATTGTGTCATATACAACAGTTCACTTTTGGATATAGTGTATATATATTATCAAGAATGTTGTAGCCTTCATCTTATTGAGTAGTGAGCTCTGGCAGTGAACCAACCACCTCTAACAGGGTTTTACAAAGACTCCTAATAGGGTCATTGTACTTGCATTTTAAAGATTGCTTCTAATAGGGCAAAGGAACCTTAACAAGTTCATTATACTAGTACAATCATTTGTGGGTACTAATTCCCACTGGGGTTATCCTCTCATCAAGGTTTCCCTGTAAACATATCTGGTGTTATGTGTTATCATGTTATGCTTCATATATTGTCTATTTGATTTATGTTCAAATTGTTGAAATAGAATAATTAGTTAAACACTGATTCACCCCACCCCCTCTCAGTGTTTCCAACAAGTCCTTCATTTATGCAAGCCCAGTCTAGAATCTTCCACCTCATAAGAAATTCCCTAGGAACTTCGTAAGTCCAATATATTAGATCACTGCTACTACAAGATTGAACCTGGCTCTCTTGCCACCGAATGTAGTTAAGGAAGGAGAAATCCCCAAAGGAGATGTCCAAGATTTTTGCCAAATTTAGCACAATAGAAATAACAAAGAAACCCAGTGATATGAATCTAACATAACATCTTTTATTCTCAGCAACAAGAATTTACACCAAATTGAATTCAAACATGTTACGCTGCAAGGCCTTCCCAGTTATGACCGAATACAAAATTACTTTCTGATCCTACATTCTAAACTTATACATCTTAGAACTACCATCCCTTATATGCTACTCCCCTTATAAGATACATCAAAATCATTATAACACATTAAATTTATACATGGCCACTAACAGTTCAGCCAAATAATGAATTATAAAGGAAGCACGTAACAACATTTAGGAAAGGACCCAAAATGTGAAAGACCGTTGAAAAAAATAGAACATAAGGAGCATGATCATAAATATAGGTCTACATGAATTCCAACAATCACAATCCATGACTACGCACATTAAGATCCAACAATCACAACCATACGATGAATCCCTTGATCGATCCAAACAAGAAATGAACACGTTACCTACAAATACTAGGTGACTCCAAAATTGAACAACCACAAACCAAAAGAGATGTGTTCATAGGAAACTATTCCCAGATAGGTTCTAAACATTAAGGCACAATCACACAACCTAAATCCAACATAGGATCGAAAGAGAAATCGATTTGTCCAATGCGAGATAAGAACAAAATAAGACCATAAAAAACTTAAGATACATTACCCACGAAAAAATAAGAGATGATATAATCATAGAAAAAGTTTCACCAGGATGTCTAGAGCAAACCCATCATATCACATCAGCTAAATATCCAAGAGGAGTGACCACCACCTGAAAAACCAAAACTGTCCAACAGGAACAAAACAACAAACAAACTAAAGGAAATCTTTTTGGTTGATGCAAGATTGCTAAGATCCCAAGATTCTCCTGCAGCAGACACCTAAGTTTAATAAATAGTGAGCCTCTTAGTTTGCAGTTGTAGAAGAAATCCACTACTCGATAAAATATTTCATTTTAACCTTAGGCTTCCCAACCCTCATGGTCAATAACATGAACCGGTACACATCAATCACAATAGTCCTCTCCTATCACAATAGTCTCTGTGTAATGTTTCTGCCAGTTTGCTAGTTTTTCCAGTTTGTCTCCCTCTCCCATATTTCTGCACTCCTCCTCGGTCCAATCATAATGCAGTAGTCCTTGTGTAACATTTTCTTCAGTCCTTGTGTAGTTTTTTAAATTGGTGGCTAGATACATTATTCCCTACATGTTATCATTAAAATTGATTCTTTAGTTTGAACGACTTTCTAATGTTGTCTCTCTTCTCTTAAATAGTTTTTTTAATAGCATTATTTTATATAGTTTAATCTTTTTTAACAACAATAAAATCAATTTCTCCAATTTAGTGCTTTCAGTTTTATTTTAAAGTTTCTAATAATATTTTAAGAGTATTATAGGCATTTTAATTTTATTTTTTAGTTTAAATTCTAGATTTAGCAACATTTAATTTTTTTTTGAAAATGTCTATTAATCAAATCATTGTCATTAGTTCCTTTAAAAGCATTTATTAATCCATGGATTCTTCTTTTATTTTATTAAAATTTGTTAAAAAAAAATTTATCAAGAAAATTTAAACTGTAAAAAACAAATTTTTTGCTTGATATTTTTTCATATAGTCTTTGCCCAATATACATTTTAAGTATGTAAAGACATTATTATTTCTATTTTGCAAATTTGTCGCTCCAAAATTTTGTTTCCTCATTTAAACAAATCTTTTAAAATTTTCTTAATATCTTAATTTCTTGCAAATTACTAAATGATAATTACATTAACTTCCACTTTTGGGTTTATTTTAACAAATATTTTATTTTATTTTAAGTTATTTCAAGATTTGACAATATTAGTACCTGAATTATAACTATACCCATCAAAATGTTAGCAATAATCGCAATAACCATCATAACTTAAATCATCATAAGATAAATCAAAGACCCCATTGAACATGTTGTGGGAAATACGGTCATGTAACTAATAACTTCTTTAAAAAGAAAAATCCTAAAATGCTTATGAATCCAAGTTATCAACCTTCTAATTCTAAGAAGGATAATGGTAATCAATCCTGTCATGCATCTACAATTCATCATAATGTTACTAGCCCTCTTTAGTGGTATGGTGCATCTTTAGGGGGTATTTATTTCTTTAGTATTTTAAATTGTTACCTTATGTCCTTAATGTTTCTTATTTTTAATTTGTTCAAGTAATCATACAATGTTGCCTTCCAGTGGATTATTTCATTATTTAGCATTAATTGCTCTCATATTTTATATGATCTATTGTTGCATCTTTTATGAGTTCCATTTGATCCACTTGTTCCATTTGTAATTTGCATTAGGATGCACTTACTTCATTTGATGTTTACCAACTTATTCCATTTGTTAGTTGCATTGGATGCACTTACTTCAGTTGATGTTTGTCAACTTGTTCCATTTGTAAGTTGCATTGGATGCACTTACTTCAGTTGATGTTTATCAACTTTTTTCCATCTGTAAGTTGCCTTAGGGTGCACTTACTTCAGTTGATATTTATCAGCTTTTTCTATTTGTAAGTTGCATTGGATACACTTACTTCAGGTGTTTTTTATCAACTTGTTCCATGTGTAAGTTGCATTAGGATGCACTTACTTAATTTGATGTTTATCAACTTGTTCTATTTGTAAGTTGCATTGGATGCATTTACTTCAATTGATATTTATCACTTGATCCATTTGCAAGTTTCCTTGGATGGACTTACTTCAGTTGAAGTTTATCAACCCGTTCCATTGCTTGTTTTTCTCTTGGTGAGGATGTGGTTCTTGAAATCCTTCTTGAATTTTGTTCGATTTCCCATATATTTGGTAGAAAATATGTTTTTCTCACTCATAATCCTTAGTTGAAATTATTATTTAGCATATGTCAATCTTAATGTTGGTTTAAATTATTATCTCCTTAATGGTTCATTGCTTATGGTTCATAAGTGAAGACATGATTGGCTAATCAAATCAGATGTTTGCTGGTGCTTGAGTCACACATTTTTATAATTTCTCATTGTCTCGCTCACATTTCTTTGATTATTATACTAACATGATAATGCACTACATTCTTCATTGCTTAGATCATGAGTCACGCGGGTTGTGGATTCATCACCCATTTTATTGCAGTGACATGATTCATCAATGGACTGTCCATATCCATGTGATTGATGTAATGTTGATGCATGATTCATTCATTGGTCTTGCATGTGGTCATTTATGCATTAGTATGTTGCTTTTCTGAGAGCACTAATAAAAACTATTGTATGCATCTTCTTCATTTTGACATTTTGATCTTATGGTTTATTTAGATATCATGTTAGCTCCATCTCATTTTGGTGAACAATTAAATTTATCTTTCTCTTTCTCTTTCTATCCTATTTTACTTTATGAAAGTTTTCTTAGAATTAACCTCTAATGTTACAAATTTCAAAAGTTATACTGACTTGAATATGAGATGAAATTCTACTTGTGGATAGTTGCCTTGTTTCCTATTTTCTTATTCTATGTTTCAGGTGATCCATCAAGGCACATTAAAGACATCAATTCATTTACACATGTCCTGTGAATCACAAAACTACTTGAAGATGTGTATAGACTTCCACTTGAACACATTTCCACTTCTCCTAGCTCTACCAAAGCTTCTTGTAAATCATGTTTCCAGAAGACCACTTACAAACTTGAAGACAATAAAATTTATTCCTTATATTAAAGATCAAGTTACATGTTTTTTTAAATACTTGGGTTTCATACCCCTTGTTGTAAACACCACAAGTAAAGATTAAAGGGGGGTGTTATAATAAATACTCTTTTCTTGGTGTATTATGTAAATTTTGATAAGCCAAGGTATCCTAAAATGTAATTTATCCTCTAGTCCAAGTGGGAGGACAACTCATTTCTTTTATTTCCTTCGCTTATTCCTTCTTAAGAGGATTCTCACACTTGGAACAAACTTTTAATATGAATGTGATATTAATAGAGCATATGAGTTACATTCTAACTCCATCACTCATCTCTATTTAAGAGATGATGCTCTCTCATTTCACACAGTGCAACAATGAAGAATAATTTATGATGTAGATATTGTAAAGACTCTCTCTCTCTCTCTCTCTCTCTCTCTCTCTCTCTCTCTCTCTCTCTCTCTCTCATTATAATCACAAGGGGGTTTTCTTACTTTTCCCCTTTCAAAATCTTTGTCTTATTATGTTAATCTTGAAGCATCTTGATGTTTTTGGTGTTTGATGTTGAATCAATCTCTCATTCTTTGTGTTTATGGTAAAATACTTCTTTTTTCTCACTCTCTTGGATTCTTTCCTTCAACTCTTTTCATTTTTGCATATTTCTTACAATATATATGTGTGTGTGTGTGTGTGTGTGTGTGTGTGTGTGGGCGCGCACACACACACACACACACACACACACACGTATGTATGTATGTAAACTTAAAGAACACTTTCATATTTGACATTGCTTCAAATATCATATATGTATGCTACTAAATTGGTGTCTCTTATGAGAAACCTCAATTCAATAACTATCCATCCTTCATCATAATAAAGAAGTATATCTTAAACATCATGAAGGTATAGTGTTTATGTCTGTTAGAGATATAAGATGAACATTCAATACTTTATTCAATGACAATGAGTAGAACTTATACAATATTATCTGATGTTTGGTTTAGGTCCAATTTAGGTCAGTTATTGTAGGTAGTTAGCAATTATATGGAATAATGTAATATAAAAATTTACACCAACATACCCTCCCTTATTACATTGATCCTAAAAACATCACTTTCGCCTTGCCCTAGGGAGCCCCCCTTAAGGATTACATAACAAAATATGTTGATTACATAATATGAATACATATTTTGAGAAAATTTTCTTGTGAAACAACAAATCGTCAACCAAGAAAGGCTCCATCAAGTTTTCTCATGACCATCAGAAAGGTGTAGCTTTGAGTTGTGTTCTCAAGCTCTCAGTCCTGAACTCTCGAATCAGAGTGTCTTTAATTATTCAACAATGATCCTTAAGAGATGCGATAGATCTCTATCATTATTTACTGACTGCAAAAGGCTATAATTCTTGATCATATAAACTAAAGCTCGCTGGATAATAATCAATAAATTGAGCTCAATATCAAGTCCCAAACTTGTCACCAAAATGAGTTTTAACAAGACATGCATTCTTTAGAAAGAAAAACAAAATAGAAAACCAAATATGTCAAAAATGCTTCTCATGCAGAACACGATCCCAAAGAGAAAAGTTTACTTGAGATGATGGAAGTTCCTCCATCCTATAATGTCGTCAACCTCCAAAATAAGCCTATTATAGATTATCCATTTGATCTTTCAGGTATTGAAGGTTGTGCCATGTGGAAGAAATATGGCCTTAAAAGCACAATCAATAAATAGCCATGATAAAATATTTCAACCAATAGTGGACCCATCCACTAATTAAGATATCTTAGAATGTCATCCATTGATGAAAGCATCCAAGAATGTGCCCTGCAAATTATGATTTAAACTAAGGGCTTTCTATCACTGTAAACCTATCTTCCTTCAACTCAAAATCACACAATTTTCAAAACTCTTCATGGTTTCAAATCCAAGCAATTTCACAAAACAATTGACCTATAGTTGTATATAATAATAGATGAGTTTTAGTTTTGTACTTTCAAATTCGTGTGTAATGCTGGAAGTGAACTTCATATAAAATTGCTTAGAGCCTATGAATGCAATTGATATAAATTTCTTGGACTAAGATCACCTAGTAGGCACCAAATTGTAACAAGAAGTCTAATTTGCCCCTGTTTTTTGCCCTCGCTTCAAAAGTTGGGAGGAGCAGCTACAGGTAGGGTGCCAACAGGCTCAGCTGGAGCAGATATTATGCTGCAAACGAAATCAAATTTGGGGTTGAAGCCCGGTTTAAAATGTTACATGGAGTGGAACTTCTTGCAGATGCTGTGAAAGTGACAATGGGACCTAAGGGATGGACTTTAGTTATTGAACAAATCTATGGAGCTCCAAATGTTATAAAGGTTGGCCTTAATGTGGCAAAAAGTATTGAGTTCAGTGATAAATTAAATAATCTTGGTGCAAGTCTTGTGAAGCAAGTTGCTAGTGCAACAAATGATGCTGCAGGAGATGGTACAATCTATGCTACCATTCTTACTCGAGAAATATTTGCAGATCGTTGTAAGTTAGTTTCAGATGGTATCAAAGCCCATGGTAGAAGATCTTGGAGAGCGTCAAGAGCAGAGTAGAAATGGTGTGTTGCAGACGAAGTCATTTCAGTTTGGTTGAGCTTCTTTTGAAGTTGCAGATCACCCAATGTTGCAGCCAAAAAGTCAAAAAAGAGTTTGTCTCTTATATTTTTCTCTCTGTTTCTTTCTCTTTGTGTTGTTGTGGTTACATTGTGTGCAGATGCTGCTCAGATATGGTGATCTATTGTGGATTGAGTGTCACAGGAACGTGTTGTTTGGAGAGTGGAAATAAGAACATTGTTAGAGTGCTACCCAATTTATTGGGTGCGTTGAAGTTGCTAAAGGTTTTGTAAGTG
>MU224509.1:3751864-3762795 GCA_018584345.1 Thuja plicata
CCTCTCTCTCTCCCATTCTTCTATAAATAGAAGCCTGTTTTGAGAGCAAATAAGCCTTCACTTGAGATTGAAATCGCATTGTTATGCTGCTAGAATAATCATAGAATTACATTCATATCTCATTGCATGCTAGTTTGTTATTTCTATTTCATCTTTTAGAGTTAAAATGCATGCTTTTCCATCATTTAGCTTGTTTCTAAATAAAAATCCTTCATGCTAGGTTGTATTAGTCACTGATTCATAGCATATTCTGAGGGCTGATATGTTGTTAATCACACTCCTCCTAGTTAGCAGGCAATAAGTCAATTTTAGTGGGTTTATATGCTTTTCATGCTTTTACTAACCCCTTTGATGCTAATATAATGACTTATTGAGTGTTTGTGTTGATTTTGACAGGTACCCATTTACACACACACACTAGTCACTAATGTTGCATAGAGAAGGACGACCAGAGTCACTTCAGAAAATTTAATAAATAGCCAAATAAAGTATCTGAAAGGTTGATTTAATTATATATTCAAAATCTTTTCCAGTTAGAGAAGGTCAATAGAGTGTAAAAATAATAAGAAAGAAGATACACATATAGCAAGTGTCAAAATATGTATAGAAAAAATTGAAATTACTTCTACAACTATAGTCGTCATATAGCCATATAGCCAATCAAGCTAGCCCTATGACTTCGTCAATTTGTTATATTATGTTATATTATAAAGAAATTGACTTTTAATGTCTTAGAACGATTAGACTTTTAATTATGTTATATTATGTATAGATATTATGTTATATTATAAATTCTAACTTAAGGATAGAATACAATAAATATAAGGGTGGTAGATTAAGTTTCTATTGTATTTTTAAGTTTTCAAGTTAGAAAAGAAAAAATGTTTAATTGAATGAGGTGTTTCTTCAAAAAAGTTTGGTTGGACGTGTCAACCTAACCATATGCACTTACCTACCCACATGAACATACATTTTGTATTTATTTGTTTGCATATACACATGTTAATGCATGTGTATGTGGGTAGGTGGGTGCATGTAGATGAGTGTGTGTGTGTGTGTGTGTGTTGATGACATTAATTTGCCATTAATATGCAAACTACGCTTTTGGTAAGCATACACCGAAAGGCAAGACATGATAAAATCGAAGATCAGATACTAAGAGATCACCGAAGATGACTAAGTGCAAAGAGAACCGATGAAACAAGTTAGTGTGTAAACTGAAATTGAAAAGATAGAAAGATAAAGTGGAACCCGATAGAGGAACCCAATATGCAAGTCACAGTCCAGACCGAAAAGATAGATAGAGTGCAATTGATAGAACAAAACTGAAGGACAGTCAAGCATGACCGACAGACAGAACCGAAAATTAGTTGCAGCCCGCAAAAATTGGATCTGACTTCCACTTCAGATAAACCAAGTGTATTCTATTTATAGGATATTTAATTATTTGAAATCCGTTTCTTTACGGACAAGATACATTAATGTAAGTGATTTAATCAGTCTAACTGATTTAAACCACATAGACTAGGAGATCTACGTATAAGTTGTAAACCTGATCTTAGAGTTAACATTGTTTTTATCAAAACTTGATGAAGTCAATCCATCTATAAATAGATGATGCAATCATTCATTATCATGGATGAATAGATGATGTGAAGAGAGAGGAGAACATGAATGAATCAGACAAGCATATCTATGGATCAGATTGAGAGTTTCAAGAACAGGAACAACAAAAAGTGAATTTGGTTAGCAAGAACCAAGAATAGAGCATAACGAGAATCAGAGGTATTATTCAATCACAATTAAGGTGATAATATTTTTATGTAAACTACATTGGATCTGTATCAGCGATAGGATATTGCATTTGCAAGGTCAATTTGTAATTTGCTATCATTCTAAAAAGTGGAGAAACATGTAAAAATCCTTTCAAGGAAGGTGGATTTAACCATCCAACAACAAATCTCTTAACTGAGTGTACACTCAACAGTGTTTCTAAATCTCTTAACAGAGTAAACTTTAATAGGCCTCCACCGATACTCCTAACAGGGTAGATCATTAGAAGTGATCAAATTGTAAGCCTTAACCAACCCCTTCCAATTTGCAGATAGTGAAGATTTTGTGGGTGCCATCCCCACCATAGTTTTTACTTCCTCACAGGAGTTTTCTGCTATATCCTATGTTGTGTTATGTGTCAATTTACTTTCATGAATGTTTCTATGAATGTTCACATTTATGTTAATGTTATGATTTGATATAACTCACATCAAGATATTATAAATCAGATTGAATGGCTATACAATTGATTACAAAGGTTAATTGATAAAATAGATATAAAAGTTTTAGAGGAACTAATTCACCCCTCCCCTCTCAGTACATAATTCTCATTAATCCCAACAATTGGTATCAGAGCTAAGTCTCTTCTTGAAAAGCTTAAAGGCTTAAGAGAAAATATCATACAATGGAGAAGTACAAACTTGATAAAAATATTGAGAGTAAAAAGCTTAAAATTCAGATGTTCTTTGAACAGTATAAAGAAGCTAGAATCAGTATGAGACAGCTGCTAGATGAAAGAAAGAATATAGAATCTGTTAGCCGTAGTACTTACTTTATGTTGTGTTAGTTATATTATGTGTAGCCGACGGTACTTAGTTACTATCGGACGATGGTTGGGAATTGGTGGTGACGTTTGGTCACACCCCTTCGGGTTTTATATAAGCAATGTACTTTCTCTTCAGAGGTAGATATGCGAAAAAAGACTATTGTAAATGTACTCAAGTTATGAATGATTAATAAAGATAGACATTTTCTTATCTATCTTATGTATTTGTATTTCCTTACAATGTCTATGCATCAGTAAACTAGGTTACCCCAGTGGGTAAACATTTGGCGCCGCTACGTAGACATAGTCGGGAAGCAAAAAATAAAATTAAATTGATGTGTTGATTATTTCCCTATGGAGAAGTGAGCAAAGAGTTCATGCCCAATCAATTGAATAAAAATAGAAAGAAGAAACTCAAAGAGGAACAAGCCGATAGAAAATCCATACTCGCACAACAGCAACCCGAGTGAAGGGAGAGATACAGAAGACGCGTCGAAGGACTATTGAAGGGAGTAAGTGAAGGTGAGGGTCTAGAGGTATCTGATTGGGAGGCCAGGAGAAGTGATGAGGATCACCTAGAGGAAACAAGGATCTTTTTTGGGTCCTTAACCTTAACCCCACAGACAAAAGCAAGACAAGCCCGAAGGAAGGAAAAAGAGGAAGCCACACGGAGGGAAGCTCAGGATATCGCTATCGCCGCAAGTATCAAAGTGTCCGAGGGGCATGGGGATCATAGTAGCCCACCAGGCCTAGATAGTTCCAGTAGTTTGGGGACATCAAGTGGTACTATACCAAACATCTCAGCGGTGCCGACGCCGACAGTACCATCCCATTCTGTAACACAATCGGTGCTACAAACACAGTCATTGTCGAGAAAAGTAAACATGGCGACCAACAAGGAGAAGTTGCCAAAATTCCACAGAGATGGAAAGGAAGATCTAGTACGACATTGTCGTATGTGTGAGACAATCTGGTCTGTGAATGGAGTCGTCAGCTAGGCAGAATGGGTGAAATAGTTTCCCACCACAGTCAGAGGGGTGGCCATCGACTGGTACTCTGATGTGGAAAAAATAAAGGTGACCACATGGGATGAACTCAAGAAAGAATTCCAGAAGGAGTTTTGACTCCTGAGGGATGACAATGAAATTTTTTAAGAGATATATGATACCAAATAAGGAAGGAAGGAGACTGTGCGGGCCTACAGCCGCCAACTGAAGGAGTTAGTCAGAAAAATGGAGAGCCAGCCAATGGATGGCCTTAAGAAAAGATGGTTCATGGAGGGATTGAAATCAAACCTATAGAGGAAAATGAAGATAGTGCCCCCTACCTTATAAAAAGATTCCTATAACCAAGCGATGGACTTGGAGAGAGAACAAAAGACCTCCAAGAAGAAAAGAAGTAAGTCTTCTTCTGATGAAGATGACACTGCAGACGATGACAGTAGTAGTGATGGCGAGTCGAAGAAAAAAGTCATGGCACTCCAAAAGGACATGGAGGGAATGATGAAGGAGTTCAAGACCATGAAAGGGGGTACCAACAAGGGGGAAGATGAAATGTGGTGTACGAACTGCAAGGAGAGTGGCCATACAAAGGGGTCATGTCCCAAAAGTGCATTGTGTGACATTTGCCAGATCATGGGCCATTCCACAAAGGAATGCCCATACAACATGAAAGTGAAATCAACAAGTGCTATTTACCCAAGAGAAACCATCTACATCGCATGGGTACGGAGGCAACCAACGCAGTGGCGGAAGGGGTGGTAACAACAACACTAGAACACCAACACAAGGAGTCGAATACAATATGACTCAAAGGGTCAACCAGTGATCCAGTGCCAAGCTTGCAATCAATGGGGCCACTTTGTAAAGGATTGTGATAAGGGAAACACCTCGTAGAAGATATGCCGGTGGTGTGGTCCTGGCAACCATGAGGATGCCAACTGCTTGAAATCTGGCATTAATTGACTAGACATAGATGGAAGCACAAGTATGGTATTGACCATCACCTGAGGGAAAGTAAAGCAAGCCACATATCGAGACCCTCGAATAGAAAAACAATGGGCACATGAGGCTAAGGAAGAAATAGAGAAGGCGATGAAGACACAAAAAGAAACATGGGAGATGGCCACCACTTCAGGCCAGAGGGAGGTGAAATAAAACATTCTGAGACAACTACTACATTTAGAGGTACTAGTGAAACTCCAGGACCTCCTTCACACCATGCCTCACTTGGGAATGACACTGTTGGGGAACTTGGCCATGTAGCCAAATACCACACATAAGGACATCCTTAGAGGGTTTGCTACTGACCTGATGATACTTGTAAACAATGGGAGGTACCCGATAGTCGTCGAGATGGGCATCATTGGCACCATCCTGGAAGACACTATAGTGGACGGAGGGTCAGTAGTGAACATCCTTCCAGAGGAGACATGGAAGAAATTGGGAAAGCCAACATTGTGGCCCCCAACCTTCAACTTATTGGGTGCCGATAAGCAGGGTATCAAACCCCTCGAAATGTTGATGGCACAATAGGTCACCATTGGCTTGCAACCATTTGTATTAGACTTTGTAGTGATACCCTTGAAAAAGAAGGGTTACGATGCCATTCGAGGATGAGGGTGGCTGGTCACAGCGAAGGTAAACCACAATTGGAAGAAAAATATCCTCTCGGTGGAGAATGGGGGAGGAAGTTCACCGTCGACCTTCACACCCAAATAGTGAGTAAAGAGATAGCCTCCTCTTCAAACTCAGAATATGACAGTGAGAACAGTTGAAGGGATGAAGGAAGGAGTTGTATGGAACCTAACAAAGAAGGTGTCTTAAAATTGGAAGAGTGTTTGGGAGATGAACAGTGACTCCATGAACGGTCTCTTCCACTGGCAAATAGAGGACTACAAACTCTTCCGACCATCATGCAATGTACTAAGTATGGAGGAAGAACTGAAAGATAATTCCCCTAGAGTATGATGAATACAAAGAAGGGGAGGCGAAAGTAAGTGAAGAGCATAAGGTGTCGTTAGTCAAACCTATGAATCTGGGTGAGGAGGAACCTAAGATCATTCTTGTCGAAAATGATCAGAATCCTGAGTGGAAGGCCGTAGCCCTCAAATTCTTTATTCTCCTTCTTATGTGTGGGCCAGCGATCGTGGTCCCAATAGAATTTATGGTTCCCAACCTTTGGATCGCCATAAAAAATAGACCCAAGGACAAAGTTTGGGAAGTCAGCTACGACGGGGCCATCTAGTTGTGGACTCTCGACAGATGGGAGATACACAAGGCCATTAGCAATTCCAAATTGAAACCTCACCTGGAGGGGATGGACAAAGTACCTGAAAGGATGGACAGAGCACTCGAGGTGATGGAAGGGGACTCGAGAAACTAGTGAGGCCGAAGGGACAACCGGAGAGGCAGCCAGGAGGTAATTAGACTAGGCAATTACTGAAAACAAAAAATAAATAAATTAAATTAAATTACATTAAAAATTAAAAAATTTTAAAAAATTAAATTAAAAAAAAAGAAAAGTCAAAGTCAATGTCCGTACGGACGATGTCGTATGGTGGACTGCCGCATGGGCGGGCTGTTGTATGGACCCACCAATCCACGAAGAGGTAAATACAATGTTGTACGGTCGTATGGCTGGGGAGAATAAACAAACTATTTTCATACGTCCATACGACCAAGGAAAAAATGATATTAGAGACTGTACTATCGTATAGGCTGGAAGAAAAGTGCATAAGTTATATAAAGATCATACGGATGGGAGGGGTAAAAGAGGTTGTATAGACGAGAGGAGGAAAGAAACGTAGAGTTGTAAAAGGCTGTACGGTGATATCAGATGCCCAGGTTATGCTGGCCATACGAAGTGGAGGCAGGAAGGGAAGGGTAACGACGACAAGTTCTAGGCACAAAGGTCATACAGTACCATATGAACCATGCCTAGACTTAAAACCAAGCATGGATGTACCACCGTGTGATGATGGAGGAGTAGTGAGACCAAGTTGCGTGGCTATGTACAGTCGTATGGACACGGAAGGAAGAGAAAATTAAAGAGAAGGGTTTTTACAAAAAAAAAAAAAACAACAACCGTACAGAATTCATAGGCCTTGGAAAGATATTTCTTGAGGAAGTAAGCACGGTGTTGTACGATAGCTAGGTAGATAGGGTTAGTTATTTATTTTGTATAAGGAAAAAAATAAATAACATAAAGTTTGGGGTACTCGCGCCGTCAAGGTAAGCGTTGGGTTTGTTCCACTCAGTGAGAAAGAGGTTTGAAGCCAAGCAGTGGAGGGGAAGCTATAAGCCACCGAAGAGATGGAGTTGGAGGTTGTGAACACATAGGGATGAGCACATGAGACCTAGAGATGCTAAAACATGAGATCCAGAGATGCTATAGGCATTGATTTTCCGCACACCAAGGGTGGCAAGAGAGGTAGTAGGGTACTAGGCTTTGAGGATTATGTCTTGGATGGACATGAGGGTGCCATGATGGATGCACAAAGAGCTTGGGAGGAGCTGACCACTAGGTTGGGGGAAGTAGAGAAAGACTTGGCTCAGTGTACCCAGTAGTTGGGTGTGGAGAAGGCAACATGGCTATTGAGGAAAGATTGGCTACAGAGGCAGTATCATTTGAGAAGATTTGTAGAACTTGGTTGAGGCTAAGACTCAGTAGCATGTTTTGGTTCTTGTACGTAGTGGTTCATTATTCCTATCTTGTTATGTCCTGGATATTTTATCATCGTCCAGAGACAACTTTTCTTTAGGGGGCATGATGTTAGCCATAGTACTTACTTTATGCTGTGTTAGTTATATTATGTGTAGCCGATGGTACTTAGTTACTACCGGACGATGGTTGGGGATTGGTGGTGATGTTTGGTCACACCCCTTCGGGTTTTATATACGCAATGTACCTTCTCTTCAGAGGGAGATATGCAGAAAAAGACTATTATAAATGTACTCAAGTTACAAATGATTAGTAAAGAATGATATTTTCTTATCTATCTTATGTATTTGTATTTCTATACAACATCTATGCATCAGTAAACTAGGTTACCCTAGCGGGTAAACAAAATCTCACTTCAATGAGATAGATTATCATGAGGAAGAGATGCCATATTTCTTTGAGTCTTCAGGATCAACTTTAAGAAAAGCATCAGACTCATCAGAAGAAAGCATAACAAACCTAACTGAAATCAATCTACATCTGGCTGGACAATTTAAATCTCTACAAATTGGTTAAGAGACACAAATGGTAAGGATGATTGATGTAATGAATAATGTTAGGCAAGCTGAGAAAGAAAGAACACTAGCTATTGATGATAGAACAAAGATCACAGAAAAGCTACAAGAAAAAGAGTCTGAAATACAAAGACTTATAGAGCATCACCATGAGATTACAAATCATATTATTCTTATGAGTCAAGAGGAAAAAAGATTAAATGTTGAACTCCTTGAAAGAATAGAAGCTATCGGTGAACTGAGGGATGAGAATGAAAAGTTGAAACATGAAATAAGAATTCAGCAACAACATAATGAAATTATCAAAAAGGCTGAAGAAAGCATTAAATTAATGGATGATTTTCTTGAAGGACAACAGAAAGTCAACAAAAATACCGGTCTAGGTTTTACCAAGAATGGAGAATCATCAAATAAAGCTGATCCAAAGAATGTTTACAAAAATTCAAGACCAAGAAAGCTTACATGAAATCATTGTGTAAAGAAAGGCCATACATCAAATGTATGCAGAGGCAAAATGAAAGGTATTCCTAAATCTACATCTTCATTCATAGGGTTCTGTTATAAATGTAACAAGAAAGGGAATAAAACATATGAATGTAAGTTTGAGATGAAACAGCCAAAGAAGGAAAGCTACATGAAAAATACTGTCCTACATGCAAGATGAATGGGCACACAACTCTTGAATGCTGGAAAAAGATAAGGCAACCATGGAAGCCTAAAGGTCAAGAAACTCCCTATCAACTAAAGAGAGTCGATAATCAGTATGTATGGGACTACAATACTTGGAAAAATTGTACAACATGTGGAAGATATAGTCACATTACTGCAAAATGCATGAGACAATGGACTAGAAATTCTAGAGGCTGGACTAACCCTGTAATGGCATGCTTACACTGTCATAAAGTTGGAATCTCAAGAAAGACTGCAGAGGCTGAATGACAGAGACAAGCACATATCCGAATGGAAACACAATTGAAGATATCCATAGGGTTAGAGATAAAATGTGGAGAAAAGATTCAAGCAATGATGAAGCTAGGACGAGCAATACAAATTGTGACACCCCATCCAATGGATCTGGTAACATCACCACCCCCACCTAAGCAGAACAAGTAAGTATGGAACTACAATACTCCAAGCTATTACTCTACATCAGCTCCATAATATGTTGTTATAATGCCAAATTAGCATTAAAAAAAGGATGAATCATGGTATTACTTGTTAAAATTTATGATAACTATGCTTTTGGGCATATATACCAAAACCCGTCAGTATACACTCAAAGATAAGATTGCCAACACTTACCGAGAAGCATCGGCTGAAAGTAAAGTTGCTAAGTATAAACCGAGGCTCATCGGTAAACAAGAAAATGAACAAGTTGTCAGTGATACCAAAACCTATCGGTAAAAGAAAAGTAAACAGAAACTGCTCTGAAACATTTTAAGTGTCACCGAAGGAAGTAAAGTCTTCACCGATGAACTCAATATTCATACACCAAGGAGTTGTTAAGCATTTATGGAACGCATTTTAGGGAAACAACTATAAATAGGGCATTAGAACAACTCATTTGTTCACGACACCCAGGGTAGAGCGACCAAGGAAATTTTTGAGCACAGAGCGAAGGGATCACAGAGCGATCACGACTCAACAAACAAAACTCCTAAGAAGATCAGGAATCTTTGCTATAGTAAATAGTAAGTTCCAAAGAACCGACAACTATGTTTTTACGCAATTTGCAGGAAGCCCTAAATTTGAAAATGGCCTCGACTTCACGATCCATGAAATCAAAGAATACAAAGAAATATGTGTTCAAACTCATTAAGAATTTGGCATGTGAGGAAACTTATTACAAGATCCATCCTAAGGTTTCCTCACAACTCGATGAAGCTGGTGCATTTTCACGCATTCCAACTAGGGTTTTACAGGTTGAAGATGTTTGATCATTCATACACTGCAATATTGTAGAGATAGGAACATCAGAGGTTGAAGAAGCTTATGAGAAGCTGTGTAATGATGATGGAACACTTAAGGATGAGCACAAGCACATTGAAGTGAAAGGGCTCACCAATGCCCTAATGTTCCTAAAAATTTTCAAAACTAAATGGATTCAGTTAGTGCTAAGTTGAATGCGTAACAAAAAGCTATGGCTTGATGAACCGAAGGTAATAACCCAAGACATCATTCATGTGGTCATTAGTTACCCCATAACCGATAAAGTTAAGGCACTCAAGCATCAACCGAAGGCCGAGATGGAGAAAATGACTGGAGCCAAATGGGATGGCAGAGGACTTAAAGTTACAACAATAACCGATGATGAGATCAAGTTCGGTGCATGTGTTCTGGGCTATAAATTCTTCCAGGAAAGTAGATTGAACAACATAGCATCAGGTGCAGTGGACACAATGTTCAAAATTATAAAGAAGTGAACACAATTAGACTTATCTGAGCTACTCCTGAATCAGTTGAAGGACAACTTAAAGACTATCAGGAATGCAAAGTCAAACACATGTATGTTTGGCTCACTAATAATGTGTATCTTCTTTTATTTTCTAGAAACATTCCTGATGCAGGAGCATCATGGGTGTAAGGGCAATCTTGCATCACCCAAAAAATATGTGTTTTTCTATTCAATAAGGGCTATTTTGTACAAAGATGCTATTTTTGGAAACTTTCTATTTTTAGTAAGTTGGTCGTTTGAACTCAGAATGTTCTAATTTTCCAGGTGAAGGTTCATCTTAGTCATATAAGAATGCCAGTTGAATTTCATTGCCAGATCATCTGTATTGGCGAAGTTATTAAGGATTTACTGTTGAGATTTTAGGGTGCCAAATCTTTGAGCTCAATTTTTAGGACCTTAGAGGCTCCAGATCAAGGTTGAACCCCTGGATGACTAGCGCTTTGCTAGTCAAGCACTATAGATCGCGATCTCCCCTTCCCAGAAAGTGGTTATAATAGCCAAACGGAGCTACGCTTCAAAAGTTATGGCTTCTGGAAGTTGGGCTACCTAATCTCATGTTTTGTAAATATTTAAAGCCGACCCTTTTGTAATAAAAGTGAAAAATAATTAAATGCTAAGGGTAGTCGGCCTTAATGGCTAG
>MU224509.1:3794362-3823226 GCA_018584345.1 Thuja plicata
ACTTCATCTTCCGATTTCAAACAGTTTAACGACAATATGCATCCGAATGTGAAAGTTTTTCTCAAAATGTAGAGTTCAATGTCCGTTTAGGCAAAAAAGTGTAACCCACTATTGTGGTATCACCCAATATCAAGATGTAAAGATTAAAAGATATAGGAAGGGGGTGATGGAGAGAGATGGTTGGATAGAGATATAGATGAATATAAAGTGGGCGAAGAAATATAGAGGTAAAGATATAAGTAGAAAGTAATAGATAGAGGTAGAAAGGGGGACATATATAGGCATAGAGAGTGATAGAAAGATGACAAGATAGAGATACATATATAGGGAGATATGGGAGAACAAATATAGAGATGTAAAGATTAAAAGGTATACGAAGGGGGTGATGGAGGGAGATGGTTGCTTAGAGATAGATCAAGAGGTAAAGATGGAGAGGGAGACATATAGAGGGAGAGATAGAGAGGAAGAGTTATAAAGATATATCGATGGTGAGATATATTGATACAAAGATAAGGAGATCTAGAGAGGATGAGAAGGAGTGACAAACAAAGGGACAAATACTTAAATGACCTTTCTATAACTCTATGACATTCCATTTGCACACTAAGGTGTGATTTCTAGTAGTATATATTGAAGCTTTCTTGTCTCAATATGCGTATTTATTAACTATATTTTAATTAAATTAAAAATAAAAAAATGTCACTGTTTAAATTGTTCCTAGCACTTCCTAGTAAGTAGATTTCAAGGCATAGTTGTACGATAATTCACTCGATTCAGATTTTCTGGCTAGGCAACATCTCAGAAATTGCATAACTTTGACAATTATTTCTTGTTCCAGGGAGATGTTTTTCACCCTACAATTATCTAGGTCTAATAGAAGGATTAAATAATATATAACTAGATCTAAAAAATGTAAACCAATAAGATTTACTCAGTTATTTTAGTTGATTTTCATTTTTTATTTTTTAATATTGTGATTGAGGGGAATAATATTGATTAAATGTTGAGTCTATTTTAGTAATATAAAGAAAATGACATTTATGTTTGGTGTTAGTTTAGTTCAATATTTGTCTATCTTCTACTTCTTTTTGGTGCATCAATGTTCTAATAATGAAGATATATTCTTTGTTACTTTACAAGCTTGAATCTATTTGAATGTAATTGTATTTGTGTTTGAAAGATTAGTAGTGCCAAAAAGCATCTCAAGAGAAATTTATGGTGTAGAGGAAAATAATTATAGCTCCCTTGATAGGTATTTCCTTCAGCAATTTACAAAGTTGAAAGACTCACAAAACAAGCATACCAACTTATCTAAGATGACAATTCAATCTATTATATGCTAATACAAGATTTAATCTTATGATTCCCTTGATTGTTAGAGGCATGAGTGTATTCTTGAATACAAGCTCTACTAAATAGTAAAGCACAAAAATTTTGCAAAATGTTTTCCCCTACAAAATGAGAAAATGAAGTTAAACTAGAAAAACTAGTCGAGGGTGGTTGTCCTATTGTAGAGACATTTTTATTTCATAATCTTGTCCAAGGTTGTTGAAAAGAATAAGAGATGCTCTAAAACTTTCTAATTAGGAAAGATAAATTGGCTTATTGAATGTAGGATTTTCTTATAGTACATATAAAACAAGATACTTTGATCATTAGGAAACCATATTATTTAGAACATACCAAAGGTCTGAAAAAAGTGGTTTAAATACTAAATTTATCTCTCTTATCTACCATATTTTATCCAAATTTTATAGGCAATTGAAAACAAGAATCATGCATGACATAGTAGAATATCAGATAAATCAATTTGTACAAAATATTTGTGATATGTAATAAGATGTAAGACCTTATTATTTTATTTTGTTTTATCCTAATGCGATCTATAAACCTACACACTTCACTCTAGTGGAACCTAAAAAATTCTATTAATAAATTACAATTACAATTATACATATTTGTATTTTCCTAAATATTAAATCAACATTGTGCAATTATTCAAGTAGATTAACAATATAATATCTAAATCTCTTTACAAGTGAGCTAGTCTTATATTCCTCTAGAGGAAGTCTACCAAAATTCTAAATTGGAAAAAAAACATTTAAGAAAATCAATAATAACTATCTAATAATCTTCTTCCACAATTAAATTCTTCTCTTGTTGAAGAAGCAAGCTCCAAACTTGGTAATAATTCTTATTTAACTTGATTTTTTATTTTATAACTAGAAAATAAATATCCTTAATTATGAGCAGAAGCATAATTCTTTGTAAGAATCATGTCTACTCATGGAGGTCAAGATTACCACATGAAACACAATTTAAAAATCTCATAATAAGATACCCCCAAAACATTGTTTTTCATAAATGTTGATCTCTTATCCCTTTAAGGGTAACTTGATAATATCCCATGTCATTTAGCTTCATTGTTTATTATTAAAAGAAACAAATAAAACAACCATACAAAGGATAATAGTCCTATTCATTCAGCCTAAATAAATATAAATATCATTTAATTTTGTAAGAATCATACAAGCTCACATTAAACTCCATGATAATTTTAGATTTAAACACCTAGAATGGAGAATCCAAACATCATTACTAACCATACGAAGGATAATAGTCCCTGTCCTTTAATCCCAATAAAGAAATATATCATTAAATTTTGTAAGAATTAGGTGTTCTCACATGAAACTCCATGATAATTTTAGATTTAAACACCTCAGAATGAAGAATCCAAACAATATTAATATCTCTCAAGATCTTAAAATTTCTCAAAATCCTCATTTACATAAATGTTGATCCCTTATCTCCTTAACATATCTCACAATGAGTTTGAAGAATGTATTAAGAAATGGTGGAATACCCCGGTGAAGGGAACAGCTATGTTCAGAATTGCCAAAAAGTTGAAAATCATCAAAAGGGAGGCCCAAAGGTCGAGTAAAACCAAGTTTGGTGACATCTTCCAATGCAAAAAAGATCTTCAAGAGAAACTAAGCCTCCTCCAGAAGGACATGGCTATGGGGGAGGAAACCTAGGAGGAGCACTGGGAGGAGGAAGAATGGAGAAACAAATGGAAACAAAACCTCAAGAGCGGGGAAATTTTTTGGAAGCAAATGTCACAGGTTCAATGGCTGAAGGAAGGTGACCATAACTCTTCTTTTTTCCACAAATCCACCTCCATTCATAAAAGGAGAAATACTATTAAATCCCTGGAAGCTTATGGGAACCTTCTCTCGGAGGGGGATGACATTGGTAATCATGCTGCTGATTTCTTCCAAGGAATCTTCCGAAGACCGGCTCAGCTTAGGGTGGATGGTGATTTCTACTCCCTTATGGTAGTTATCCCCAAAGTTGTTTTTGAGGGAGATAATGAGACCCTTTATCTTAGGTCTCTGAGCAGGAAGTTAAATTGGTGGTGTTCTCCATGGGAGACTATAAATCCCTGTGTCCGGATGGGTTTCCCCCGGCCTTCTTCTAGCACTTTTGGGGGGTTGTTAAGTACGACCTCATCCATGTGGCCAGCCACTTTGTCAGAACTAGTAGTATCCTTAAAAGACTTATCAAAACTTACATTGTCCTGGTACCTAAAGTTCCAGACCCTAAATGCTTGAGTGACTTCCGGCCTATAAGTCTTTGTAACACTACCTATAAAATCTTGTCCAAAATCATTACCAACAGGCTCAAACCCCTCCTTGGAAAAATCATCAACCCCAACCAGAAGGGGTTTGTCCCAGGAAGACAGATTCTTGATGTTGTTATCACCACCCATGAAATCATTCACTCCATGGAGAAAGGTAAGAATGTTGGTATGGCTCTAAAACTAGACATCTCCAAGGCTTATGACAAGGTTCTTTGGAATTTCCTGTATGAGGTGCTCAAGAAATTTTGGTTTCATGAAAAGTTCATCAATATTATAAAGGTGGTGGTGGAAACGGTTAAATTTTTTGTGCTGGTCAATGGCACACCCTGGGGATCCTTTACTCCTAAAAGGGGATTACATCAGGGGGACCCTCTTTTCCCTTACCTTTTCCTCCTGGTGGTTGAAGTTCTTGCTCAGAAACTACTGAAATTGGAAAATGTTCGATCTATTGCTGGTTTTAAACTGGCATCCACCCTTAACCCAGAGGCTCTTCAACAGTTTGTAGGTGATATGTTTCTCTTTGGAAAATCCTACATTCGAGAAGCTAGAGAGTGGAAACACCTACTTAACAAATATGCTTTGGCATCGGGCCAAGTGATCAATTACAACAAAAGAAAAATTTACTTCTTCAACACTGAACTAAGAATGTAGACTCTAATTGTGAATTGTTTGGGCTGTAAGGGAGCTTCTCTCCCAAATACCTATCTTGGTCTCTCACTCACGGTGAAGGAAGTTGCTGATGAGTTCTGGAACTCCATTCTGGAGAAAATCTAGAAAACATTGGCGGGTTGGAAAGGCAAGGTTCTCAGCAAGGCTGGGAACCTCTAGCTTCTTTCTTCTTCACTCCAAGGTATTTTGGTTTATTTCCTGTCCCTATTCAAAATTAATGATAGGAATACGGAGAAGCTAGAAAAAATCTAGAGAAATTTTCTTTGGTCTAGGATGGATGAAAAGGCTAGAATGAACCTGGTAAACTGGGACACTGTCTGCCAGCGAAAGCTGTTCGAAGGGCTGGGAGTGAGAAAAATCAAGGACCTAAATAAAGTTCTCATCTCTAAACTAGGCTGGAAGCTCTTTAGAGGAACCGCTGGATGGTGTAGGATTATGAAGTCCAAATATTTCTACAATGACCAATTTCCCTATGGGAAAAATCTTCCCTCTGGCTCAAAAAAATGGAATTTCATCTTTAAAAGAAAATGAAGTCTCCTCAAAGGTCTAAAATGGTTGGTCAATAATGACACTCACATCCGTTTATGGGATGATTAGTGGGTGGGGGAAAACTCCTGGGATAGACAAAGTTTGGTACACTCAAGGATAGACTGATCTCCCACTTTGGAGGTAAATTCAACAATTACATATCTCAAGGTAATAATTGGAAAGCTCTCATTGATTCTTTCCAGGACCAGACACAAGTCTCGCCTTATATAGAAGAAATCCAGAAGCTTATTGAAGGCATCAAAATTCCTATTTCTCGGACAAAAGACAAAGCCATTTGGTGTCATAACAATTCTGGGGAAATAACGGTGAAGTTTTCTTATCTAACCAATCTGAAGGTAGTGGTGGATGAAAAGAGCTGGGGGAAGTTCTGGACTCCCCAATTAATCCCCAAGATCAATTTCTTCTGGTGGACTGCCCTTCATGGTAAAATTATTAAGGTAGATAATCTCCAGAAAAGGGGGATACATTTAGTCAACAGATGTGCTCTTTGCAAAACTCACTCCGAATCTATCAACCACATTTTCATCCATTATCCTTAAGCGACCCTGGTCTGGACCAAAATTTTGAGTATTATGAGACTGAATTGGGTCTTCATGGAGGAATTGGACCGATTTGTTTGCAATTTGGGAAACATTGGGAAGCACCCACTTATCAACACCCTTTGGAGGTTGTTACCATCGCATATCTTTTGGAACCTTTGGAAGGAAAGCAATAACCAAATTTTCAGAGGGGAGGAAAATGATGCTGAGGGGACGGCACGTCTGACTGTGAATCTGCTGAAGGAAAACCTTTCTACCTGCCACTGGAAACCTCCCACCTCCCCCCAGGAGTCTTGACTGTTTGATTGCTAAGGATTGGCAACTACCTCCCTCCTTCTATAAGTTTGACTGCTCCAAGGTTGTGGCTAGATTGAATACCAAATGGTCCCCTGTGGAGGAAAATTTCACCAAACTAAACTTTGACGGAGCCGCATCTGATGGATCTGCTATGGGTGGGGGTATCCTCTATGATAATAACGACAAGATGATCATTGCTTATGTTATAAACCTTGGCTTGGTGTCAAATAACATGGCAGAAATCTCTGCCCTCTTATGGGGCCTAAAGGTGGCAGTTACCTTGGGAGTTAAAAGAATCGTTATAAAAGGGGACCCCAAAATCATTATTGAGATGGTTAAAGGAAACTTTAAATCTGGTTGGAAATTGTCCTATCTGTTGCAGGACATTTGGTTGCTTCTCCTTAGATTCAACGAGTTTAAATTACAACACATTTTCCAGGAGGAAAATGCAGTGGCTGACAAGCTGGCAGCCACGGGGCTCAATCAACATGGTCTCAGATGTTGGAGAAACCTAGGCTCCCATTCTAAGCAAACTGGCTTGCTTGTCGAAGAAGAAATACTTAACCTATGAAGTACAAGCTTGACTATGATTGGATGAATGAGGCGGCAAATAGAATCACAAGGATTGGGCAAAATTCAAATCTTCAAAAAGTGATGGGAAAGGATTTTAATATTTTTAGAAGTCTGAAAAGATGGGCTATTAACTCCAATTTAGGAAAAAGTATGAGCCTTTTCAAATTTCAAACTGGCATGGAGAATAACACGAGGCAGGATGCACTGGACATGATGGATAGGGCTAGGTGGTGAATTAATTATGGGGAAAGAAATCATTACAATATACATGAAAACTCTGCAATTACTCCTGCTAATATTGTGACCGGTACTTGTCATTTCAAAAAGCTATATTTTATTCCCTACTAGTTTTTCATCCTGTGTAATTTTGTCCTCTGGTTTTGGGTTAGTAGCGTCTGCAAGACTCTGGTTTGGATAGTGTTTGGTGGTGGTGTGAAAGGTGTTATGTCGGTGGACATACAGATTGAGATTAATCCTGTGTACAGCTCTGATATGGGTGATGATATGGTGAGGGTGGAACCCCTTAGTATTAAGGTTGGGTTTCTCAAAAACCAGTGTGCGGTAGCCTATCTGAAGGAAGGTGGGTTTTAACCCTAGATGGAAGCTATAGGAGGGTGTGATGAAATAACCTCCATGCAGCTGGTTAAAACTTGGACTGAGCACAAAGTTACTATAAATGGCATTACCTTCGAGGTTAGCGAAGAAGTTATAGTTTAGGCTACGAGGCTCTCCACAGATGGGAAAAAGTGGAAAAATATTACGAAGAGTCGCGGTGACACTGGTAATGCAAGATTATTAAAGAAAATAGAGATTCTGGTTCCTATCCGTGGAGGATTTAAAAGGGAGGAGTTGCCTAGCCCATGGAATGATGTTTGCCTCATTCTCATGAAGTACATTACCTTGGAAGGCTGCTTCAGCATCTGCTACAACTACCACTTTCCCCTACCTAATCACTTCAGGTACAATGATACTATATCCTTCCCATTTTACCTTCTTCACTCTCTTGAAACCTCAATTTTAGATGTGAGAGAAAAGTTAAAATCCAAGAAAAATTATTTTATCCTCCACCAAGGGCTTATCCTCCACCTCTATAATTTCCACCTTGCCCTATGTCCCCCTAGAATTGTGTCTCTACAAGGTCTTACCACGCCAAAGGGCACTATGGAGGCGATAGGCACTTCTAACCCCTCATCTTCATCCAAAACCCAATATAAAAAGATTAATGTTGGGTCCACGGGTGGCACCCAAATCACCATTGAGTCTAAGGAGGATGAGGAAAATACTGAGAAAAGACGGAGGTCCCATAGAATTGCCAAAACCTGATTCAAGAAGAAAGAGGTTAGGAAATGGTACATTCAAGAGGAGGAGGAAATAGAAGATTCAGAGAAGGAGGTTTAAAATAGCAGCAGTAGTGGAAATAATAAAAAAGGGAAAAAAAGTAAAATCAAGGAGAAAGAAAAAGGCAAAGTCCCTCAAGATCTGGGTGGGGATAAGAAAAGCCTCGACTCTCCCCAAGTCTCAACCAGCTTCAGTATGCCTATCATGGACCTATCCAAGGGGAAGCTTTTCAAAGATAAGAATGCTGAATCACAGAGCACTTCCTCGCTGTCTTCAAACCCTCAAGTGGCAGCGGAGGAACCCAAGAGAGAGGTGGAAACAAAAATTGGATCCCCAGAGGTTAAGGATAGGATGACTGAGAGCCTTTGGGCCATGGAGAATGAAATTGCCCATATCTAGAAGGATGTTAAAACTCTTCAGGATTCCTCCCTTGACTCGGTTTCTAAAATGGATCTGGCGGTGCTTAAGGAGGAAATTAAAAACCTGAATGAAAGCTTCAACAAAGTTTCTTGGTTCGTGGTGAAGGTTATGCACTCGGCAGCTACCACTCTCTAGCTCCTGCAAATGGCGAAGGGGTCTACCCAGGAGGAAGAACACAAGAACGAGAAGCTGTTCCAATTCCTTGTGGAGGATTGGCTCAAGTTGTTGCTGGATAATGGGGGTAAAAACCCCAATTAACCTTCTCTTTTTCCATGCTTTTCTTTGTCTTTGATTTTTGTTGGCTGGCCATTGAGGGCATTACTGTGATTCTGATGAACTCTTACATTAGGTTTAGACTTAATTCCCTTGATACTAAAATTAATTTCTGCTTTTATGTTAATTACTTTGAAACTTACTATCACAGACTGGTTATCAGCTTCAAGGTGAAGTTGGGGTCTGTTAGGGATTACTCTTACTACTGGTTTAGTTTTAATTCCTGCTTTACTGTTACTCATAATTCCTGCTTTAATGTCAAGTACTTAGATACTTACTTTCACAGACTGTATACCAGCTCCAAGGTGATGCTGGGGTCTGTTAGGGAATGCAAGCAGGTTACCAGCTCCATGGTGGAGTTGGGGCCTATTAGTTTTATTTTCTAGTTTTTTATGTTGAAAAAGGGTATTGGGTGAGGGTGTTTTGACCCCTGTGTTGTACTGGTTGTCTACTGATAGTTTGCACTTCTCGTGCTCGCTATGTCTGTCCAGGTCAGCCCCCTTGTCTTGGCTGCTTTTTCTAATCAAAAACATATCTCTATTTTACATGTAAAATGTTCCAAAAAAATAGTTCATAACATACAAATCTAAATATAAATATTATTTCTTATATTTGTTTATTTTCTTAGAGGTATGCATTTCTTTATAAATCATGTCATTTTTTCAATTGTATATATTCTTGTTCCATTTAGTCTTAGTGTAAATATAATGACATGATGGAAGTCAAATTACTAAATAACCCATTAATCCTAAGTGTTTCCTAATACTATTGAATAAAGGGTCCATTGACACAAATACAGTTTTTTAAACTTATAAATATAAATTAGAAGATGCAATAATGCTTGGTTGATATATAATTGCAAACATAGCTTAGAACTAAAGCACCACAAATTCCAAGAACAATTGTAATTATCTTTGAATGAGATAGAAAACAAATACAATAGGCAATATGAATACATTTATCACAAGTCTTTAGACTAAATAATTGTAATCATCCATATATAAAATAGAAAATGCATATATAAATAAAATTTAAAAAATAGATATATTTGATACTATAACTTCACAAATTGTAAATAATAATAATCATCTACACTCAAGAGAATAAAACAAATCTATGGACAGTAATAGTTGTAATGAAAAAACTACCACATTCTATAACGCTTGTTTTCATATTAAAAGCAGCAATATCGAGAGAGAGAGAGAGAAAACTAGATCTGACTGACAACTAACTAGACTATTTCACAAGTAACTTAAACCTAATCTTATTTGATGACTTATTCATGTATGTTGAATGAAGCATTAATTCCAACAAACATACCCTACCCTATTATAGATCTTGATCCTCACCTCCCTCCTTTATTTCCTCTCTGCTGGTTTTGAAACCTGCAATTATTTAGATGGCTAAAAACCTGCAATGTCTCAGGTGGCTAAAAATGATAGGCGCATCACATGTTATTAAAAATGTCAACAACAACAGATAATGTAACTATGGCAGTAAAAAACTTATCAGGCATATTGGACTTAAACACCTAAGACTAATAGAAGAAGAGGGAGAGTACAGCCCTTGGTGAAAAAAGGGAGCTGAGCTACGCTCTAAGACTGGGCTGTACTCTCTCTCTTCTCCTCATGGTCTTGGTGACAAAGAAAGATCTCCTAAGAAGACTCCCAGACAGGAAACACTGAAAAATCCCTTGGTTTCAACACTATTTATAGGTGAGAAAAGCTTTCCAAAAATGGTGAAACAGAACTACAAACGGAATCATCCACTAAGCATGCTCTTTGAGATGCCAAGAAATTTTCTTTTTGGGTAGCGGATAGAAAGGCGAATTCAGTGAAAACTATTGTTTCTTCCAGTCCCGATAAACCCATTTGAGAAGGATCACGGTTCGACGCTTTTCGAAAAGTGTATAGTCGCTCATTATCTCTCCTGTGGATTCATTATCCTTACAATACTGCTCGCCATTAGTACAACTATTCTTTATCAAAGGTTTTCTAGAAGCGTGTGGAATCCTCTTTAACGTTACAAGTCGGCACCCCAGAATGCAACTTGTTTGATAGCAGTCAAAAGATGTGTTAAAGTAAAATCAGGAAGCAATAGCAGAACAAATGCCCACTTGGTAGAGAAGCAAAGCACCATTAACAGGTAATCTTACACCATATTCCACATCTAATGTTTAGTGTTCTCTCTCCTCAGATTAGAAATAAATTATTCTTCCCTAAATACCCAATTCGTCACAGGGAAGTGGCTAGTCTCGTATCATTTGTGATGGCTACTTTTTATTTTATTCGACAAGTAGGGAGTTCAGTCCAGTGATGTAAAGCTTTTTATACCTGAATAATGTTCAATGGAATCTCATCTTTATCATAAGTAAACCAGAAGGCAACTTACGATCTGGGCTAGTCAAAGCGGCAACCAAAATCAAATCAACTAACTTTAAGGGTCATAAATGTTATTTAATTAATAATGAGATGAAAAATAAACAGTTAATTAAATCAATAAATAATTATTTAATCAGTTATAAAGGACATTGAAGATGATTAATTAAAATTACAATGGGTTAATTTCAGGTGTCTACATATAGATTTTACCTTGATAAAAATATAGATTATATTTGTTTAATATGAATGTAGAGTTTGAACTACTTTATTCTAACTTTTTAGCTATTGCTGCAGTTTTACTAACTTTATTCAGCTATATTTTGCTAAAACAGTTCTATTAAATTTAATTAGTTCTACACTGTTATTATATTTAAGCTATGATATAGATGTTATTATAGCTATTTTGTAAACTTTATTTGTTGAAATGACAATATGTCAATTTATTGTGTGTACAAACAGAATTTATCTTGAAAACACAATTGAATGATAATTTGACACATTATGAAAAATACCTCTACCAGATTTCACCATTACAAATTCATAAATCTTATTTTTTAAATTTAAACTATTTTCACTTCTATTAGGCTACGTCAATTACGTTCTATGCTGCTTTTGCATTTCTGTGAACTTGCTGCCTTACTATTTAATCCAATCTTTCTGCTTTGCAGGGATTATTTGTAAGAGAAGTTAAAATTCATTCTCTCTAATTGGTATATTAACTTGGTATAACAATTGTATCCTTCAAAAGGACAAAAAATTTATAAGAATGGCGAGTGACGATGGCATACGAATGCACACTATTGAAAAAGAGATATGTGAGAGGGACTGAAGACTGACAAGTATTCCATTATGTTTGGAATTGCGTGGATTCCTATTGAAAGCATAAAGCAAATGAGAGCAAATGGGTTGATTGAAGACAATATTGGAAATCTAGAGATGTCGTACAATGGGCCAAATGGGGAGTGCCCAATTTCACCACTCACGTCCTCTCAACTTGCATGGCATTTGTACGTCTGGTACACGTGTTTGGACGGGGAGTTGGCTTTTTAATCACTTCATCTCTTTGCTTTCTTTGTCGTTCATGCCAGGAAACTTTACCGACAAGGATAATACCCCTTATCCTGACAGCCTTATCGTCTTTAAAGCAGAGCAATTATAAGCTGTACAGAGAGCATTTTTAAATGGTCAACCCCATTCTCTCCCCAATCAAACAAAATCAAGGGCTTATAAAGTAGTGAGGAATATACCGAATTCTCCCCAACCAAAGAAAATCAAGGGCTTATAAAGTAGTGAGGAATATACCGAATTCTCACCAACCAAAGCAAACCAATAAATACAGATTTCTTTTGATGGAAACAAAAGTCTTGAATCAAAAGGTCAAACAACTAACTTTATCTACGTCAAAGAACTAGGTTCAACACCTGACTTAACCTAGGTCAAATAACTAGGTTGGATTTGTCCCATAGAAATGGGAAATGGAGAAATGTTGGATTAATAAATAGAATTAGTGATGTAATTTAGGATCACAACTATTATTTAGATCATTCTTAATAATTGATTATTGTTTTGGAGAGAATTAATAATTTATGTTGGGAAGAGGTTAGAAAGGTAATAGTCATATTTTATGATTTTGGGTGTGTTGTCTTTTTTTTTTTAATATTTAATTTATTATTATATCAATAAAAAAGAAAAAAATATGTTTGATTAGATTAATTGAGTAATGAAGCACACTCAAACATAAATTAGTCTAAAGAAAGGAAGACTATAGGTCATTCTCTCCAACCAAACAAAATTAATTAAGAATGGTTTTTGAATTAATAAGGAATGTATCCAATTCTCCCTAACTGAACTAAAAATCATAAATAAATTCCATGCTAGCAGACTAAGTGGGCTTTACCTTGGAGGAAACTCAATAGTTAAGCATGCTTGTGTTGGTGTAGTACTAGGATTGGTGAAGTCCCAAGAAGGCCTAATGCTTCGCCTCAGTGAGACTCGTTGAGATGCAATGAGTGGTAAGTGTTTCATTAGTACTCATAAGAGATAGGTTCTTGTGAATCACTGCTCATGAA
Source organism: Thuja plicata (assembly GCA_018584345.1). Classification (NCBI taxonomy): domain Eukaryota; kingdom Viridiplantae; phylum Streptophyta; class Pinopsida; order Cupressales; family Cupressaceae; genus Thuja; species Thuja plicata. Next base: position 3,807,111 of record MU224509.1, read on the forward strand.
ACACAGACCAGTGGGTTTGACTTGAAAACTACAGAGTTAAATCCTAAGAACAATATGACAATTTGACTTGCTATGGAAAATATTGCCTACTTATCAAATAAAGATTGTTTGAGATGGAATAGATAAATTTTAAATGAATGGAAATATGTAAACACGTGGATCCTCCCCACAACAAAAAAAATTGACTAACATTCTAAGTTCATACCTCAACTAAGGACGACTATCCTTAACACGACACCATCACAACCTCGTCAGGTCCCCAAAAATTCTCCAAGTCTTACCAAAGATCTTATGTTGCTAGTCATGAATAGTGGGCATCACCCAGCGGTGGTCGAGATAGGTATCCTTGGCACCACTCTCACAGACACCATTGTAGATGGAGGGTCCGAATTAAATGTACTTCCGGAGGAGACATGAAAAAAGTTGGGGAAACCCACGCTATGGCCTCCGACATTCAGCCTGTTGGGAGCGAACCAGAATGACATGAAACCCATCGGAACCCTCATGGCTCAACGCATGATGATTGGGACATAGCCCTTCGTACTCAACTTTGTGGTGATCCCACTAAAGAAAAAGGGGTACGATGCTATTTTGGGACGAGGGTGGCTCACCTTGGCGAAGGTGAACCACAAATGGAAGCGGAACACACTTACCATGGAGACTTCTGGGAGGAAGTATGTCATTGACCTCTGCACGCAAATGATGAGTGAGGAGTTAGCATCTTTAGACTCAGAATCCAAAGGAGAGCAATTGGGAGAAGATGGAGGGAAAAGAAGAATGGAGCCCAATGACGAAGGGGTTTTGGAGTTGGAAGAATGTTCTGGGGATGATGGAGATTCAATGAATGACCTCTTTCGTTGGTAGATGGAAGATTATGAGTCCTTTACACAATCTTGTAACATGCTAAGCATTAGGGAGGAGGAAGTTAGCCCCGCACACCAGTTTACGAAGGAAGAACCCATCAAATACCAGGAGGTAAAATCAAAAGGGAAAAACCTCTGTGACGACACTCGTGTCAGCGATGGTTGGAGCCCCATGGCCGTAGCCTTCAAAATCTTTATTATGCTTCTTCTAAAATACAGGCGAGAGACCATGGTTCTTGTTAATTTATGGTGCCAAGTTTAAGGATAGCCATTGAGACCAGACTCAAAGAGAAACAATCGGTGGCATAGTGGGTGATGAAGCAGACACAGTTCACGCCAGGTTGGTTGGTATTGAAGTTTAATGGGCAAAATGAAATTAAACTTAGAAAAATTCAAAGCAAAGTGGTTAGGACCATATAAAATTTGGGATGTTGCCGTGAATGAGGTCGTGAAGTTATGGACACCCGATGACTAGGTGGTTCCGGATGTAATCAACAGGCCGAAGCTAAAAAAATATCACGAACGGGAGCAAGAAACAGACCGCTAGGCCTGTCAGGAATCTGAAACACTTACGTAAAAAATAAATAAATAAATAAAATATAAAATAAGGAAAAGATAGTCTGTATGTGACACTGTACAGATGAAAAATTTGCAACAGGGAAATTTTTTTTGATGCTGTACGGATCAAAGTGCCACCAAAAAAAATTAAGCCCATACGGTAGCGTACGCCCTGATGTCGTACGGACGAAAAAGTTGTGGAAAAAAAAAACATCATACTGTTCCGTATAGCCTAATGTCGTACGACCGGCAAAGGAAAACACAAAACATAAAATGAAGGTTGTATGCCCGTGTAAGCCTCGGAGGGGAATATTGTACAGGCAGAGACGGAAAACAAAGGTAGAAGATAACCGTACAACAGAAGACCGTACGACCATGAAAACTTGGAGGGAAACACAAAAAGTGAACGTACGACACTGTATAGATGGGAAGAAAGGAAAACAGAAGGAAAAAAATGTACGAGAATGTTAAGTATACCGTACGATAAGTAATAAAAATAACACCCACACATTAGGGCCGTACGAACTGGAGGAGTACGTGGGAAAAAAAAATAGTGAATAGCATATGGCACAGGAGGAAGAAAATATAGTTGTTAGTCATCTGCACAGGCACCATAATGCAGTTGGTAGAGGAGAGAGGGCATCAGAAAAAAATCTTGAAAATGGTGTGTGCCATAGACTTTTGTGTGGGTTTGAAGGTGCTAAATTGGGCTTGGCAGACCCCAGACCTCGCGGGGGCGTTGCCCCTCGACCCCGCCCAGGGCGCTGCCCCTCGACCCCGCCCAGGGCACTGCCCTCGGACCCTGTGGGGGCACTATCCCTCGACCCCGCCCAGGGCGCTGCCCCCGGACCCCGCGGGGGCGCTGCCCCTCGACCCCACCCGAGGTGCTACCCCCGGACCCTGTGGGGGTGCTGCCTCTCGACCCTACTGGGGGCGTTGCCCCCAGACCCCCATTTTATTTTTGTGGCACACTACAACCTAGAGTCTGGGGTACAAGCATCGTCAAGGTAAGTATTGGGGTTGTTCTGCACGATGAGAAAGAAGTTTGAAGCTAAGCATTAGAGGGGAAGCCATAAGTTGTCAAGGGAGATGAATCTAGAGGTTGTGAACACATAGAGTTGAGAAGATGAGACCAAGAGATGTTGTAGGCATGGATTGTTCATGCGCCAATGGTGGCGAGAGAGGTAGACAAGTACTACGCTTTGAGGCACTCATAGTATGTCTTGGCTTGACATGAGGTTGCCAGTAGATGCATAGAGAGCTCAGGTGGAGCTAACCACCAGGTTGGAGGCAGTAGAGAAAGACTTGGCTCAGGGTACCCAGTAGTTGGGTGTAGAGAAGGAAACATGGATATTAAGGACAAATTGGCTATAGAGGGAGTATCATTTGAGCAGCAGATTTGTAGCACTTGGTAGAGGCTGAGACTTAGTAGCATGTTTTCATTCTTGTCTGTAGTTGTCCATCATTCTTTCTTTTTATTCCCATCTCAGACATTCTGTTGTTGTCATCCAGAGATGACTTTTATTTTGGGGGTGATGATGTTGTCCGGGAAATGGGTAGTTAGACAGTTGGTTGGTCTGAAGGAGTTACACCAGTTGATTTCCTCAACTACATAAGATAGGATATCATTGGAGTTGGTATTCAATAGTTGAAGGATACTCTAACCAAAGGTGGAAAAATCTTTAGAGAATATGTTACTTATCCTAAGTGTGTTTTTAATATTGAGAATATTATAAGGGAGAGTGAGGATAAGTTGGGTGAATTGTCTAGACCATAGGATCAATGAACTTAAAGTCAAATCACACAAAATTTTGATATCTTGTTCAATGGCCTTAAGGAGGTAGAGGAAGCTTATTACCATGTTGATGCATCAAATGTTGTAGCTATAGAGAAGCTTGCATATGTCATTTGTAGGAAGATTGAGATAATTGAGAGTGTAAAGAAGTGTTGGGACACTGATTTTGGTTCTCTAAGAAACACATTCTGAGAGGTATTCAAAAATTTGTAAGTATATATCAAGTATACTTGTGAATAGGCGATGATATTGTTAGAGTAATCATTAGCTTGCTTATTAATTAAATCATGTTGATTTAATTAATTAAGTTATTACTCTTTAGTGCTTAAGCTTTCTCTTAGGTGCATTAATAATTAATTCTTTTATTGATTATTAATGTGAAACCTAGCTTTTTTAGGCTTTCAGGTTTTGTTCACCTTTATAGGTTGAACCTTGTAATTCTTTTTTCATTAACTCGGATTATAATTTAGCTCTCTCTTTTTGAGTAACTTCTGAGTTATTCTTTTTCCCTCTTCCTGCTTCTCTCCTGTAACAGGTTATTTGCATGCAGGTGTTCTTGGCATTCTGTGGATTTATATTTCTCAGATCCTACATGGTATCAGAGCCACACTGTTGTTGCCTGGTCTAGGGTTTGTGAAGTCATGATTCGAGGGCAAAAACTATAGCTTTTTTAGGGCTTCTTCTTCATTCTGAAAGGGACATTTTTTCTGAAGCACTTTGAGAAAAAAAAGACACCACCATTGCGCTCAGAAGGCCTGGAAGAGTCAATTTTCATATAAATTTTGTCACTTTTGGCCACAGTAGCCTCTGGGGAAATTTTTCTCTCTCCCAGGTCGTACGGCTCAAATTTTGAGGTGAAAAATAATATAAAATTGATTTTTATTGATTTTTGCATTAAAAAATAATGCATGTAGTGTGAAAAATTAACGCAGCAGTTCAAATGGGCGCCACCGTTAGTTAAACTGCTAGTGGTTAACCTCTAGCGGTTAGCCTAACCGTCAGGGTTAACTCTCAAACCCTTTTGGAACAGTTTTGGTATTTTGCTCATATCTTGAGCATACGGCATTGGATTTTCAACTTCCTTATATCATCAAAAAGATCCTTTTGAGCTCTATCCAATTATGTTGGTTTGATTTTCTGGTTTTGCAGTTTTGATGTCTAATTTTCTAGTCAAATTTAGAACTTGTGTTTTTCACTCTCGGGGGCATATCTTCTGTATCCAAGCTCCATTTTGTGCAAATGAATAGGCATTGGAAATGTGTTGTAATGATATTCTATATTTACTGTCTATTTCATCAGAAATTTTACCAAGTAAATTTCATTGGGCTTTGTGCATTTTTACACTTTGCTCAATTACTTGGACGTTCTTGCACCTACATGGGTTCTATTTGCATGGGATGGATAATATTAATTTGATCTAAATGTTGTAAGGCCAGATTTCTTAGTTTGTTTCATTTTGAAGAGTTATCATGGGTTTTTCTACTCACCCTTCAGTTGTTATTCTGGAACGGGGTAATCATGAGTCATGGGCAAAGGGTATACTTACACATTGTAGGTGGCTTAATATTTTGCCTTATTTGTATGATCTCATACCTGAACCAGCCACTTCAGAGGGAAAATTAGAATGGGATATTATTAGAGATCGCATAGTAGGACTTATAGTGTCGTGTTGATCATGACACTGTGGTGGCTATATCAGACATTGATTGTCCTCACCCACTTTGGACACGTCTTTGGGAGATCTATTGAGACCCTAATCTCTCTCCATTCCTAGAGGATCTTGCTTCAGATTGTCTCACACTCATTGCTTGAAGAGAAAATACACCCTTTGATCATGATAATTTAGAGGAGCTTGAGTATTTAGACACCCTTACATGTTCCGATGGATCAGAGGCTTGTCTCACTGTTCCCACTCTTCAGACTGAGACTTCACCAACATCTCCTGTTGCTCCTGATTTTGTGCAGTAGAAAATCATACATCTTCCAGACATAGATACTTTGGACTCTTATGTTGCAGACATATATTTCTTGTCTGTTGAGTCTTATACTGCAGATCTGGAGGATTATTTTGAGGACATTCATCTCCTCTACCTTGACAGTCAGGTTATCACTGTTTGCCCACCATTATCTGTGCATTCTATGGTTGTATTTCAGGATTCTCCACATTAGGTTGGATCTGGAATCATTCGTATCAGTTCAGACAGAGAGATTCTTCAGCATTCAATTATGGCACACATCCTGAGACAAATTGGTTCATCACTCGTTACAAGGTTTCTTCTACATTGTCCTTTGGATTCATTTCTTCCCAAGGGGAGGAATATCATTTGCCGCTTCAGAATCTCCTTTTGGATTCTACATCAGGCATCTACCATTGTGACAGGAGTTTCTTCATTCTAGGGGGACTTTGGTGTCTCATCCCTCTCTCATGGGGAGGGGGGGGGGCTGGTTGTACTTATGGTCTTGAGAGAGTCTCTTGAGCCATTTCATTTTCTTCTTTTTTCTATCTATTTTTGGTGAGGGGTTTTTTCCACCGGGTTTTCTTCTTTGTCTCCAGTTTACAGAGATTTCCTTGTATTGGGTACCTAATCAGGCATTGTTGCCGGGACCCATTTCCTTCTTTCATAGTTGTGCTAGGTTAGCTTACCCCTTGTGCTTATCTTAAGGGGGGGTGTTAGAGTAATCATTATTTTTCTTATTAATTGAATAATGTTGATTTAATTAATTAAGTTATTACTCTTTAGTGCTTAAGCTTTCTCTTAGGTGCATTAATAATTAATTCTTTTATTAATTATTAATGTGCAACCTAGCTTTTTTAGGCTTTAGGGTTTTGTTCACCTTTATAGGTTGAACCTTGTAATTCTTTTTTCATTAACTCAGATTATAATTTAGCTCTCACTTTTTGAGTAACTTCTGAGTTCTTCTTTTTCCCTCTTTCTGCTTCTCTCCTGTAACAGGTTATTTGCATGCAGGTGTTCTTGGCATTCTATGGATTTATATTTCTCAAATCCTACAGATATGTATGATTTTGGTTGATCAATTTTGTTGTTTCTCATGGTCACTTGTCATGTTTTGGATTTACCAAAGGATTGAATACAAATTTAGTTAAGTATGGTAGAATATGAACTATGTATAGGTTTTGGTAAAAGGTTTGGTACAGATTGGCATGATTGATTTTTGGGCCATGAACCCAGGAGAAGCTTCACTGAAGTATAATTCACATTATTCCAACATCGAAGTAGTTGGTGAGTTAAGATGATCGAGTTATATTTTCTTTGGTCAATTTATAATGGTACACATTTGTCTTTGTGAACTATGGAGACACAAGCAAATAAATTAAACTTTAATATGTTAACATTGTCAAAAAAAAAAACATCTATGGTTAGAAATATTAGAAGATGTGTGAAATTATGATGGTAATTTTACAAATACCCAATTGATGACGTGTAAACCTAATGATGAGGAAGATCAAAAACTAGTTTGGAAGAATGAAACACATGAAAAAGGAGTGAAATGGAGGGAAATAAAGCTCCCAAGCCTCATCCTTTTTATCCAAACCGATTAAATAGTCTTTCTCTTAGATTAAAAATTTACTCAACCTAAGTGTGATCAGGTTCTTTGAATTCAAAGTACCCCAATTGTGCTAGGGGTGTTTTTTTTTGGGTGGGTGGGCATTTTTTTTCCACACCATTTTGGTGCGCTTACCTGATAATAGTTTCCACTTTGAATAAAATGGAACAAAATAATTATGTAGATAAAATTCACACAATAACCTTTTGTGTTGAGGTGTAGCAGTTTGATAAGAAAACATAAAATCACTAAAAGTAAAAAGGGATGAAAGAATCCCTAATATTTCTCTTGACAACTTATATAAAAGATATAACTCTTTAAACTATAATGCATAAAATAAAGAAGGTGGCATACGTTCAATAAGATGAGGTACTAGAGTACTTATAGTTTACATTCTTTCTTTCAATTTTGATATTTCTTCATCCTTCTTTCTACATTCTTCTTGTAACTTTTCTTTCTCCGTTTTCCATTCATACTCCATTTCTTCCTTTATTTCCCACAATTTGAATACAATAGAGGACTACGATGAGAATTATGTTATGAACTTGAACCTATTCTAACTAAATGTACCTTTATTGATGATCTCTCATAGTTTCCTCAATATTTGATAATCATTTTGTTTCTTTCGTAAGATTTTCCAAACCACTAGAATCATTTCCCCTTAATTGGAAAGCTCTTTATCATTATATTCTTCTTTCCCTTATTTATCACCATGATCAACTTACTGATCATATTGTAAATTACCATAGTGAGTTGACACTTCCTCTATCTCTCTTGATTAAGTAGTCCCTTTAACATGTTTACTCTTTTTTGAATCATCTGATGTAGAAGAGGTTTGAGACATTGTACTAGACCTACTTATATAGTGTTCACTTGTATTCTCTTCCCTTGCATCAGATATAGTTTTCTCTAATTTGGTTGAAATTAGGATATGGACATCCTTATTTTCCCTTTTGCGGAGTGATTTCCTAGGTTTCCCACGAAGCCTACGACTTCTTCTAAATGTCTTTACTAAATACCTCTTTATCGCCCTTTCAATATTTGTTGTCTTCTTTTCAAGATTCTTAGCCTTTTTAGTGGCTACAAGTGATTTTGATTCCGTGACTTTTTTTTGGGAGTTTGATGGATTTTATATTAAGAGAATTTATTTTTCCCCTTTTTCATAACACTTTCTAATTCCTTTTCATCCAATTTCCTCTTTGTTCTAGTTCACATATGGGTAAAAGCACAATAATATGTCACCTTTTAAGCTGACTTATCAGCATAGCTAAATTTTAGTATTTCTAACTAAACATTAATTTTGGTCAAACATATGGTCTAGCTAGATTCATTATAGTTAAGTTAGATAAGTGCTTTAACTTTTCCAATTTGAAATGACTATTAAATGCATGTTTTATACCACTTTGAGTCCAATTACCGTAGAAATAAAATTATTTTAGAAAAGTGATGTTGCAATAACTATAAGTCTTTTCAATGATATTTAAAAAAAAATACAAAAATACCCTTTTGTAGAGATCAGAGTCAAGAATATATCTTATAGATTTTATAGTGTTTTAATTAGACATAGTCTATTATAATTAAAAATATTACAAGTAGGTATTTTAACAGTTAAGGAGATGTTGATTTGGAGAAAGAAAAAAAATAGTAAAACATATTAAATAAATTTGAAAAACATATGGTGCACTAGAAGAGGGAGACCTCTTCAAGAATATATATTTCTTTTTTTGATTGGGATATATTTCTTGTGAAAAATATGGCGGGAGATGAAAACTGTCGATTTCAGATGAGTTGGAATTTGAATTGTTATAAAATAGAAAATATAGTTCACAAACCAATTTTTATCTCTTCGTGCCATAGATATATATATGTAATCTATAACATATTTTGAAATTAGGGGAAAAATGTTTTATTTACATATAATGTTTTGGCGGGAACTAGACCCCTAATTTTCAGTATGTTTCTGCAACTGAAAAATCATCTTTAAAAATTTAAAAAACATATCAAAACTTATTCAACAAAAATATTAAAAATATTAATCATAAACTTCATTCATTTTAAAACATTTTATTAGTTTACATCATCTTCAAATTCAAAATATAAATGTCACTTTTATACTATTGAAGTTGGACAACATTGATTTTGTTAGCCTTTTCCTTTATAAAAGCGTGACAAATTATTGTGCTTTTACCCATATGAGATGCAAGTCTCTCTACTGGAATAGAGTTAGGTGTATGACTACTTTCCTTATTTCAACTGAAGATTTCTCTATGTCAGAAAAATTATCACTAGAAGGTTGTGGGGTAATGGATTAAAATATGAAACCCAACTCATCCCTGCTTGGGTTTCTTCTAATGATTTTTCAACTAGAAATTGAACTAAACATGTTAGAATTAAGTAATACTGAGAGGAAGGGTGAATCAATACTACAACACTTTAAACTTAAACCAAGTAAATACCAACTTAATCAGATAATTTCTGATATTAAAAGAACATAAACACAAAACACACAACTCATAACACCATTAATTTTTTGTCGAGGAAACCCTGGCCAAGGGAAAACCCCCATAGGGATGCTACCCACAAATATGCACTAAAAGTATACTGCCTCGGTTAGGAGACCTATCCCTATTAGGATATGATTATTACATTATTACATTTCCTTGTTAGAGGAATACAAACCCCTATTAAGGGTATACTAAGCTCACTGCTCGCTCAATTAGAAATGAGATTCTGTTATAATGCTTTATCAATAATGAATAATAGGCATCTACTATGCTTAGGTAGTTCCATTTGTAGTTCGCATTACCATCTACTTGATTCTGACATCACAATGCATCCATCCAACTCTTCACATCCATACCCATCTATCACACATTCATCCCATACATCGCTTCTAAAAAACTCTTCTTTTATATACATTGTTACATATCTAGTTAGCTTCCAATTACATCATAAAATAGAATTAATACTTATAAAAAAGTAAATTACCAAGTCGACGATCATACACTATCAAAACATAGTTAATCCACAATCCGAATCAAACATAGCACATTTGAAATTCACATTATACTCCCACAATCATCAGAACTTTTCATCTACCTTGTATCACAATTACTCTATCTTCGCAAGTATTCATCATACTGTAACTTACTGAAATCAGATCCAAAACATAAGAAATCTTAACTAGAGGTCACACATATCCCAAAATAGCTTCTCCTAAGCTCACATGTCTTTATTCACCATCTATTTTCTTCACTGAACAAAACAATACTCATGTACGCTGTAACTCTGCTTCCTGAACTTAGTCATTTTGTAATCTTTAACTCTAAAATTGTGTTTCACACCATGCGATCATCCATAAAATATTTGTTTCCATAAATGAAAACCCTCAAGTGTTCAAGAAAACTCCTAAATGAACTACTTGCCAACAATCTCTCCCTTTGGCATTAATGGAAACAATTAGTGAAAAATAATTGAGTGTTAATACCAAAAAAGATATACACAACACTCTTTATCTCATTTACATATATCTTTTGTACTGTATACATTTTTCATATATTCTCTTCTCCCCCTTTGACATAAATGAAAAAGGTATACAAAAATGTAGAATACATAAGAAAATTGGGGCACTCTGTACCAAAAAACAATTATACCATCTTTAGCACATCTTGGAAGGATCTCTCCAAGATCTTCACTTCCTCTGACCAAGTCTTCACTAGTAAATGATTCACATGAATCAGCCCATTCAGTGAAAAATAAGATGTATATGCTACCTTTAGCTTGGTAGGCATATGTTCGATGAAGGCATGCACTATCTTCTCCATGTCAAAAATATGGGTCTCAAGAATTGATAACTTAGGAGTGATTAAACTCTTCAGCATACCAAATCTTCCCATAAATCTCCCTTTCTCTATATCGAAAACACTTCGTTTGTCCAATATCCTAGAAACTTCTCTATCTAACTCCAATATAGAGTGTGAAGAGGTCTCATAAATGTCTATCATCTTGTCTAGAGTTAGTCTTTCCTTTTCTATTATCTCCTCAATGTTTTTGAGATGTGTAATAGGATTTATACAGTAACTATATAACTTCCTTTCATGAGATACAAAACTCCTTGCCTTAGATATAGTTTTGTTCAATATTCCTAAGTCCCATGAGATAGACTTGAAAACTTCTTCCAACTTATTCATGAGGTACTTCTTCTCTGATTTCTCTTTAGCGATCTTCTCCAAGGACTCATAGTGACTGTCTAAGTCATCCAATACCCTGTTCAAGTTCTTTGCACTATCCTTTTATTGGAAAGAAAAAGGTATATGTAGGAGTTTTTTTATAGTATCAACTGCTCTTTCCATTACCCTTGTCTTCTTCTCACCTTTCTGCTTAGATCTCTTTTTCTCTTTAAAAAATGAGATGTAGGATAACTTCATTAGCTCATCCACATCCATATTCTCAACATTAGTGCTCAGAGTCTTATCTCCACTTGCCAATAATAAAGATGAAGAAATAGATGCACGAGTCTCTTTTTTCTCTTCAACTTTATTCACTGTTTCCTTCACTGCTTCAGCTTCGCTCACTTTCTTCTCTTCCTTCTCTGCCATTTCTAGAACAATTCTTTCTTCAATGTTAGTATCTTTCTCAAAAGGATTACTAACATCCTGTGAGGTTTCCAAAGACACAGCCACAAAACAAAGAAATCTTCTTGCTTCATAGTACTCACAAATTGACTAGTGTCTTCACCCTTTGATTTTTCAATACTTATTTCTTCCATCCTTGATGACTCAGCTTTTCCAATAGTTATAAGCTTTGTAGGCTTTGTTGGTGAGGACTTATTAGGTTCAGTACCCATCATAACCTTATCCACGGCCTTCTGTGTTTCCTCAATCACTTCATCGTACCTTCTCCCTATTATGTTTACCAATCTTGACTTAGTTCTCAACAAAGGTTTTAAAGCATTCAAAATCTCCTCCATATCCTTAAAAAAAACATCAGGTAACATGTCTTCAACTGATTTAACTCTAATTGCACTTCATCTTCTATCTATGCTAGTTGTTTCCTCAGTTCTAATTTCTCATTGAGTTCCTTAGGTATACTACCTTCAACTTCCAACAAGTTATTCTTAAAAGCAAGTAAGTGATTTATTATCATTTCTTCAATCAAAGTCTGATCAGATACGTCATACCTTACATAGAATCTTGACAAGGTATTGAGTTTTCCTTTCTCAACTATTCTCTTCTCTAGTATCTTTATGCCAGGTTTGCAGAGACGTTTCACATCTAGATTCTTCTCTTCTAATTTATTCTCTTCTCCCTTCCTCTTTTATACCAGCCTTTGTTGCTAGATCATCTACGAAGTTTTCTAATTTCCTCTTCCTTACACCTCTTGTCAGTTCTTCCCTTATCTTCACTGACTTCTCCTCATAGGTGCCCCATCTTTCTTCAGATGGATCAATTTCTGACAATAGTATGTGTTCAAATTGCATATTCAAGACCTCAGAATTGACTTCATATCCTAAAGGATAACACCACTTCATCCTAGGTTGTACTTCCTCAAAGAAAACATAACCAGAATCAACCATGAAACATATTGTATCCTTTTATTTTTCTACCAATTCCTCAAGGATCCTCTCTCTTTACTTCATCTATCTCTTCGGGATTTTGATCATCCCAAATAATTCACAATCAACCCATGTAATATTTTGTCCTCTATAGCTCTATGTGATCTGAATTCTAGTGGGTTCATTATCCTTCAAATTTCTAGGGTGCATACTAGGAAAACTATGTATAATATGAATATACATGTGTATTAATAGATACCCAAACCTGAATGCCTTTTATTTATCCTTCTTAATTTTCTTTACATTCTCCACTAACTATTGTGCATGTATTTCGCAAAGGTTATATTTAACATTTCCTTAACCATTCTATATGCCATCAAAATCACTTTTGTGGATACCAAGTTAGGTCGGCTGATGTAATGAAGTTTGTATCCAAGAATTTTTGAAACCAATCTGACATCTTGCTGAAATATATCAGTGATAGTCATCACTCTCTTATCCCATCGCGAATACATTACAGTTTCCACTCGTTTCTTTATATTTTTCTCTATAACAAGAATGACTCTAGAATTATCCAAACCTATTATACTATGAATAAACTCACTACATATCTTCACAAGCTGATCTCCAAGACAAACAAACTGGTCATGAACTCTTCTCAGAAGGATTTTGATCCATTCCTCTTCGCTAAACTAATAAAGCTTCATCATCCGCATGATACTTAAATTTTCAAGGTGTGCAAACTCAACTTTCATCTTTCCATCTGCTCCAATCATGTCCTTCATCTCTGAATATATCTCAAAATTCCCAGAGATTCATACTTATAGCGAATGTAAACCCTTATGTCTTTGACATGTAGAAGGTCATAGGGTGTTTGTGAAAACACACATTCGGGATCATCTGTAGTTTATTTGAATGATTGTTTCTTAAATATATACCTAGGTCTTTCAGCGAAATAAACAATCAAGAGAGTATATACATAAATAAAGCTTCTCACATGATTGAAATACCTTTTATTTTCTAATTTTGTGAATTTTCACTTCGATCAAAAGCTCAACAAACTTGCTTCTTTGATTCTTTTTCTCTAATCTCTGTTCTCCTTTGGGTCTATTGTTTGAATGATGTTTAAACAGGTTCTTTTGATTAACCTTATACTTCACTGTGTAAAGAACTGACATAGTTTCCAATAAAATCATGCCTACACATAATCGAGTCGATTAACAATCTGGCGATCACAAGATATAGACTGTAAAGCAATGTGATCTCACATATGTGTTACACAACATCTCCACATACTCTCACAAAGCTTGCAAGAGCTTACTACTCAACAGAATCCACTGACTCTCCCTGAACCAATACCTCACTTATTTCTTTTCCCTTACATACCTAACCACTATTTTTATCTTCTGGTTTTCTGAAATGACTCTTGATTTCATCCATGTATTTTTCAAGGCTCTTACTAGTATAACCATAGGTGGTATTCCTCTTCTGTTATCAGTTCCATTGTACGTACAAAAATTTTCTATATGTCTTGGATTTTTATATTCGTAGCATGTAGGAGGTGGTCTGTTCTGATTAACCTAAAACTTACAATACCTTGCGATGTGACGAAAGTTATTGCATTTGTAACATGTGATCTTAGCTTCTATTTCTTCCTTAATGTAATCTTGCTTCATTCTAGATTGATCAGGATTCCTGCATTCTCTTTCCTTGTCTCCATATGCATGACAATTGTTGCAATAGCCTTCAAAGGATTTTTAAGGAATTTTACTTCTACAGTCTCTCTTCATGTGTCCAATTTTGTTGCATCCAAAGCATCTACTTCTGAAAGGTGATCTGTTCTTTAGGTTTTTCATCATCTATCTTAACTTCAAATGTTTCTTCCTGAGTCTTTGAGCATTCAACTTCGTTGAAGCCAACTCTAGTCATGTCTCCTTTAGGTTTCTTTCTATCTCTCTACTCATCAATCTTATCACTTCTCATATGAATTTTTTCAATGTGTTTCCTAGCTTCAACAAGTTCCCCCTTTATGATCTGATTATATTTCTCTAATTCTAGATATTTTTTCTTGTAGTGATTAAGTTTAGTCCACATTTCTCCCATCTAAATATTAGCATTTTTTAAGGTTTCTTCAATTTCGTTTCTTGCACCCTTTTCCTCTTGAATTTCTTTATCCATCTAAAGGGAATTAGTTTCATGATAAAGATTGAAAGTATCTTTCTCTTATTCAAGTTGTTTTATTTGGTCTGATGTGTCATTTTCAGAATCCAAGTTTTTATCTTATCCATAAGATCTTGTCTCTAATTTCTGGAAAGTTCAAGTTGTTCTTTCAGTTTCTTGATGAATCCCTCTACTCTTCTCAAATTGAATTTCAAGTCACCATTTTCTTCTTTACCTTTATCCAAGTCTTCAAGTGCTGCTTCAAATTTTTCTTCCAAGCTTTCAGAATCCATCTTGAACTCCATTAAGATGTTAGGATTTCTCTCCAAGGGACAAAAGATCAGATACCGATTGTTCGGATTAAGTAATACTGAGTGGGGGGGTGAATCATTATTACATCACTTTAAACTTAATCCAAGTAAATTCCAACTTAACCAAATAATTGCTGAAATTAAAAGAACATAAACACACAACTCATAACACCATGAATTTGTTTTCAAGAGAACCCTGGCAAAGGGAAAACCCCAACGGGGATGGTACCCACAAATATGCACTAAAGTATATTGTCCCTACTAGGAGACCTAGCCCTGTTAGGAGCTGATTATTACATTAGTACATTTCCTTGATAGAGGAATACAAAACCCTATTAAAGGTATACTGAGCTCATTGCTCACACAATTAGAAATTAGATTCCATTACAATGCTTTATCAAGAATGAACAATACAAGCATCTACACAATAAACTTGCACAAAGTAGTAGTAGGCAATCCTAAAAATTAAGTGTAAACCCTAAAGACAAAAAAAAGAAACAAAAACATATACAAATTAATACATTGATAATAAGGTTAAACTATGACATGACTATCTTTACATATACATAGTTGCTTAAAAGCTATCACATAGTTCATAGAAGAGTATTGCATTTGATATTCAGTGTAGAGACTAAGATAGATGTTTAACAAGTTCTATAAAAGTAACTTGCTTTCTTTCCCCTTTTTAGTAACAAAGTGATCATAACCTGGTAGTAGCCATCTTTTATACTACACTAAATTTCAAAGTAGAAAATATCTAGCCAAGCAATGGAAAGATGGAGAAAGACATGCCAGCAAGTTGAAATAAACAAATGTGACCTCCAAAATATAGCTGCCATGATTTTTTAAATGTTCATTAACTAAGCTCATACAAAACCTTTTGGCCTTGGAATCATAGTTTCTGACCTCTGGATTCGTCTTTTTTCTCTTGAAACATCAAATTAATTGAGTGTGATTCAAGATATTAATAAAAATTATAAAAGATTGAATCGACAATCTATCTCAATACATTACTGCAATCAAAATCAATACTGAGAACCATGATCTCACTATTACTACCTCAGATAACCTATCTTTGAGTTTGGAAAATGAAAGGCCAGAAGACTTCATCCTTGGCATTAATAAAAATACAAGTCTAAAACAGTCACGATGCCATTTTAAAGAGCACATATATACCCTGCAAATTCATAAAAGGATCAAAACAAATATTCATAACACTGATCTAGTCTATAGTTAGTGAGTGACCATACATAATAAAAAAAGGATGAAAATCAATTAAATGGTAGACACAAACCTGGCTTCTTGGTG
>MU224509.1:3830098-3855714 GCA_018584345.1 Thuja plicata
AGATAATACAAACAAGGAAGCATAGGGATATGAAGAATTATCACAAAGTACCTCTAGAATGTTTGTATAACCAATGAGAAAACTACAGAATGTAAAAGCCAGAGGGCAGAAAAGATGCCTCAGATAGGTCCTGGGAAGAATGAATTCTCCTTACAAAATGCCAAAATATGAGCACTAAGGCTCTCAAAAAACTTTAGATACCCCCAATGCACGCAGGCAGGAGTCCCAGAAAACCTAACTAGGGTTACAGATTTACAATATAATAATTGACCCTAGGACAAAATCTGATCTGGTCATAAATGTGCTACGCTGATGAATCGATCAGATCAGATTTTCCCGCACCTATCCCTGTACTGGATCATGCCCGTGGACACGCAACTCGGGTCCATTAGCCCAACTCTGCAAGTAGGCCTCACCATGAATACTCACCAACTAATCACAGCCTCCCAGGATGAGAAGTGACCCCTGACGGCCATCGCTCAATTTCTCATCAATGAGTCTTCAACTCATGACCATACCTTGTAGCCAACTGCAACTGAGAGCAATAACTTCTGATTGGACTCTGTATCTCTTTCCACGCCTCTGAATCTCCCTTTCTTCACCGACATTGAAACAAAACTAATCCAGGGATCAAAAAACTCTCTGTGCATAGCCTTTCTGCAATTAGACCCTTCTGATCAATTCTGGAACACAAGCACAGAGAAACCATGGCTGCCGAGCGTTCATAGTGCCAAATCTGCCGCCAATCTTTCAAATAAAAAGTCCTGTGACCTCGCGACTGACCGTTAGTCTCCTTGTCGCGAGCATCGGTCCTTAACCATAGTTCTATCTCACGACCTGGCGACCATGCACTCTTTACCCTTGGTAAACCTGAGTCCAGATCCAGCGACATCCCGACTGTGAAATATCAAAGTCGCGAGGTAATTTCCTTAACTCATCATCCATCCAGCGACCCAGTGCCTAACTTCTCTGCCTTGACTGCTATGGTTGTCGCCCAATCGCTAGATGCTATCTTCCCACTTCGAGACTGCGCGACCACACCAGTCGCCAAGTTGGGAGAACCAAGTACCGAGCCTTTGACCCTTTTCAAACAGTTTACATGTGTCCCTTATCTGCTTCTGCGACATCTTGACTACCCCCTGTCGCTGAGTCGGGAGAACCTTTCTCATAGGGCACTTTGATTACCCGACTACACGTACACGGTTAGATCATCTGATCTTTGCATCGGACGACCGTCGTGAAGTCGCTAAACTGATGAACATGCCCTTAAATCATCCAGTGATCCCATGACTAAAGGGAAAGAAAACCTAGTCCGGAAGTCACTGAGCACTTTTCCTCCGTTTAGAGATTACCCGACTGAGGGCTCAACATCCACTTGCCATATGCCACCTGTCACATGGCCATTGGTTCATCTATTGTACACTGGGGAGCTGAGTCATCACTTGGTTCTAGCGACAATGTGACTGGGGACCACAGACGGCTAGTCGCAAAGTCTGAGCAACTTTCCTTAACTGCCAGGAACATCTTGCGATCACCCGACTGAAGGCTTGTTTAACTGCTAACCGCTACCTGATCTGGCGACAATGTGACCAAAGGTTACCGCGAAGTTGGGAGACACTGCATTGACTATTGAATTCTTCTCGCGACCCAGCGACTGAGTGGGGGCCCCCTTTCATTTAACTTATAAGATGGCGTCTCGCGACATCCTGACTGAAGTCTTATCTCTAAGTCTGAGAACAGAGAGGGAATATTCGAAACTGTTATCAGACTACGCGACACAAGGAAAAGCGAAGTCGGGATAGGAAACAGAATATTCACCGAGGGTCACGCGATCACCCGACTTGACTTAAAGCACGTGTCCTAAGTGACTTGGAAAAAGTAACTGCGAAATATAACGTGCCAAGGCTTAGGGCTTGTTTCATCGTTCAAACATAAAAAAACTTAGGGTTTTGAGGGTTTTTTAGCAAAGATTGAGCTGAAGACCTAAGAGAATATGACAAAGGATTGCCAGAAAGGGCAGACTAGGCTAAATTGCACAGAATGGAAAATCTGGGTAACATTTTGGCAACTTCTGCGGGATGCTTTCCTGCTAAGCATAAAGACCAGTTTCCTTGACAAATCCATTGGGCATGGAGTCACTCTGAACACAAAAATTGACAGGGCAAAATTGTTCACGTGCACTTCTTGGAAAATAGGAAACTACTCTAGAAAAATGGAAGAAAACAGGAAACCTAAACTAAAGCTAAACTAGCCAGTGCAGAAGCTGGTCAAACAAAACCATTCACTGGTTGTGAAAAATAATTCCCCTTTCTCCTTAACCCAAAATGACAAAAATGTTTACTGACAGCCACAAAGAGATGAAACAATGACAAGATCTCGACTATTTGCTGAAACACCTTTGGCTTGACAAATACCGTACTTACTTGGTCAAGCTGATTGAAAACCTCATCATTTTGGGACRRATTAGCAATARGCCACCTCTCTGTGACAAAGTCATTCGGTGAGAATTTAACATTAGGGATGCGTGCATCAGCTCCTTCTTCAATGGAATTCATACTCACCAAATGTCTGATAGGGCAACCTCTAGAAAGAACAAAACTGGAAACTTTCTTATCCATCGGTCGCTCCTATTTGATTACCCCAGGCTGATAAGCTATCGCTGCAACATCTTGATATTGACTAAGATCAACTATTTCAGATTCACCATGCCAAAATAAATTCTTCTCTGTTGCTTCACCAAGCTGCTCATACACCATCATGCTTGTAGAGGATGACTTTGTGTCTAATTCTGAGCAAAAATTTTCTAAATCATTCCAGAATTGGTCTTCTTCCAACTCTTCTACATCTTTTGGCATAGTAGAGGTATTCGGAGTAGCATGAGAGATTATAGGGACCTCCTCAAACAAAGGCAACAAACTGGAATCTGACTTATTTTGAATAATCCCCTGATCTTCGGAATCCGGGAGAAACATAATTTGTGCGATCTCACCTCTTTCATTTAGTTGCAAAAATCTGGGAATGATCTCTTCTTCAATACAATAAGGCAGCTCATTAAATAAATCAACCTCTATTTCAGTTGTAGCATTTTGCTTACATTTTTCTTCCTTTTCTTCAAGAAGGGCCTCTTTTAGTAGACTGACTTCTGTTTGATGAGCCTTCTTTCTCTTCACGAAGTCATTAATTAAAAGCTCCATTTTCTCGTTATGCTCCTGCAGCTCTTTATCATGAAATTTCTCACGAGCTGCTAAATCCTTTTGAAAACTTTCCTCAAATTACAGCTCTTGTCACCTATATTGCTCCACCAAATGCTTCTCATGACATTTATTCTGACAAGCTAATGCCTCCTGCTTATGAAGATAAGCCTGATATGACCAGTCTTCTTACTGTAGACTCAAATCTTGATGAAACTTGGATCCTAGCTGTAACCTTTCTGCTTCTAACTCTCTTGCATGAAGCTCTTCATTGACTATCAACACTTTTTGAAAATTGTCTTCTTTTGCAGCTCCAGCAGTAGCGACCTTTATCAAGCTTTCTTCACAAACCTTCTTCAGTGTTGCGAGATTTCTTGCAAGGGCAGCCTGACTTTTTTGTTGCCCTACAATAACCTCCTCATACTGCTTCCATCTGACATCAAACTGCTCCTTTGCTTGTGTTCGCATATGCCTTTTCTGTGTCTCTAACACCCCTTCATAGTATTTTCTTTGTTCTTCCATCTCTTTATGATGTCGCTCTTGGATAGATGACATCTCTTGTTGTTGATTATGAGCTTCAAAAATAAGCTTCTGTTGCTGCATACCAAATATGTGTTGCTCTTCCATGCAATGCATCTCTTCTCGAGGTTGCTGGTATGCATATTGATGCTGCCAAGATACTTCAGCAGGGGTGGGTGGGTGGCATGTATATGGGATTTGTTGGCTATTTGCTGCTCTAGGGCTACTCTGAGTAAAACCAGCAGTATATTCATTTTGATATGGCTGATAGGGCTGATTAGATGGTAAAAATGGAGAACCCTCATAGAATGGGGGATGATAAGCCATTTTCTTATGAAAACAAGGAAAAAACCAGACATTAATTTCTCATACCAGCAACTGGGTCTTCTTGAAAGCAGTGTAAATTTTCTCTAGAGCTGCCAGGTGTGCTTAGAACTTGCCTCCAAAGGCAAAAATACTACTTTCCACACCAAAAAACAACATAAATTCTTCTCAGAAATAGCTCTTTGGTCCGACCGGGCGTGCCAGAAATGTTATACACTGAATTTGCACCTCTGATCTCAAGCTCTCTTGGTCTTGATAATCCAGTATAACAAGGGAATCATCTCCAGGTTGTGGGACCTATGCTAACTGAGATGAAACCTCTAGATTCTAGGCTGGTTCCTCTTGGATAATCACCTTAATTTGCTTCTTAAACAAGAAAGTCAACTTCGAAGGGAAAGGGATAGAAGGAGTGCATGAAAAGGAAATGACTGAAAGAAAACTACCTACTAGGTGATGCACCAAAATTAGGGCTTGGATCTTAGTATAGAGGAATGAAATTAATGGAAGAACCAGGTCAAATAAGTGACAACTCACTAGATAGGCTTACATAAGTATTTCATAGGAAGGTCTGACCAAAAGAATCAACCTATGACCTCCAAACAAACATCCTTCTCTGCAACCAGGTGTAGGAATGAGACAAGACTGCTAGGGGCTGAAGTATACCCACAAAACATCTAAATCAGATCAAACACAATAACACACAGACTTACAGAAAATGAGAGGAACTAGGAACCCCAATGTCCATTAACAACATTCATAAACTTTGATCCAATAAGAGATAATACAAACAAGGAAGCATAGGGATATGAAGAATTATCACAAAGTACCTCCAGAATGTTTGTATAACCAATGAGAAAACTACAGAATGTAAAAGCCAGAGGGAAGAAAAGATGCCTCAGATAGCTCTTGGGAAGAATGAATTCTCCTTACAAAATGCCAAAATCTGAGCACTAAGGCTCTCAAAAAACTTTAAATACCCCCAATGCATGCAGGCAGGAGTCCCAGAAAACCTAACTAGGGTTACAGAGTTACAATATAATAATTGACCCTAGGACAAAATCCGATCTGGTCATAAATGTGCTACGCTGATGAATTGATCAGATCATATTTTCCCGCACCTATCCCTGTACTGGATCATGCCCGTGGACACGGAACTCGGGTCCATTAGCCCAACTCTGCAAGTAGGCCTCACCATGAATACTCACCAACTGATCACAGCCTCCCAGGATGAGAAGTGACCACTGACAGTCACCACTCAATTTCTTATCAATGAGTCTTCAACTCATGACCATGCCTTTTAGCCAACTGCAACTGAGAGAAATAACTTCTGATTGGACTCTGTATCTCTTTCCACGCCTCTGAATCTCCCTTTCTTCACCGACATTGAAACAAAACTAATCCAGGGATCAACAGACACTCTGTGCATGGCCTTTCTGCAATTAGACCCTTTTGATCAATTCTGGAACACAAGCACAGAGAAACCATGGCTGTCGAGCGTTCATAGCACCAAATCTGCCGCCAATCTTTAAAATTCAAAGTCCTGAGACCTCGCGACTGACCGTTAGTCTCCTTGTCGCGAGCATCGGTCCTTAACCACAGTTCTATCTCATGACCTGGTGACCATGCACTCTTTACCCTTGGTAAACTTGAGTCCAGATCCAGCGACATCCCAACTGTGAAATATCAAAGTCGCGAGGTAATTTCCTTAACTCATCATCCATCCAGTGACCCAGCGCCTAACTGCTCTTCCTTGACTGCTACGGTTGTCGCCCAATCGCTAGATGCTATCTTCCCACTTCGAGACTGTGCGACCATACCAGTCGCCAAGTCGGGAGAACCAAGTACAGAGCCTTTGACCCTTTTCAAACAGTTTACATGTGTCCCTTATCTGCTTCTACGACATCCCGACTACCCCCTGTCGCTGAGTCAGGAGAACCTTTCTCATAGGGCACTTTGATTACCCGACTACGCGTACACCATTAGATCATTTGATCTTTGCATCGGACGGCCGTCGTGAAGTCACTGAACTGATGAACATGCCCTTAAATCATCCAGCGATCCCACGACTAAAGGGAAAGAAAACCTAGTCCGGAAGTCGCTGAGCACTTTTCCTCCGTTTAGCGATTACCCGACTAAGGGCTCAACATCCACTTGCCATATGCCACCTGTCACATGGCCATTGGTTCATCTGTGGCACACTGGAGAGCTGAGTCATCACTTGGTTCTAGCGACAATGCGAGTGGGGACCACAGACGGCTAGTCACAAAGTCTGAGCAACTTTCCTTAACTGCTAGGAACATCTTGCGATCACCCGACTGAAGGCTTGTTTAACTGCTAACCGCTACCTGATCTAGCGACAATGCGACCAAAGGTTACCACAAAGTCGGGAGACACTTCATTGACTGTTGAATTCTTCTCGCGACCCAGCGACTGAGTGGTGGGCCCCCTTTCATTTAACTTATAAGATGGCGTTTCGCGACATCCAGACTGAAGTCTTATCGCTAAGTCTGAGAACAGAGAGGGAATATTCGAAACTGTTATCAGACTACGTGACACAAGGAAAAGCGAAGTCGGGATAGGAAACAGAATATTTGCCGAGGGTCACGCAATCACCCGACTTGACTTAAAGCATGTGTCCTAAGTGACTTGGAAAAAGTAACTATAAAATATAACGTGCCAAGGCTTAGGGCTTGTTTCATCGTTCAAACATAAAAAAACTTAGGTTTTTGAGGGTTTTTTAGCAAAGCTTGAGCTGAAGACCTAAGATAATATGACGAAGGATTGCCAGACAGGGCAGACTAGGCTAAATTACACAGAATGGAAAATCTGGGTAACAGCACCATGATAAGCAAGTTGATGGATTAGTACATACTCAAGGGGTACTAGATGAAGAAGATGATAAATTTCAAGAATCAAATAACGGAGATGAAATAGAACAACATATAGCATATGAACACGAAGAATTTTCAAATGAAAGCTCTCATGGAGATATGCCTGTGTTTTCTATATCCTTGAATCCATTATTTGAAGAATATTTTATATACAATCAAGTCCATCAACATCATGATAAAGATAGTGAGCCTAGTGATCATTTTTAAGATGATGAAACTCAAAACATGGGGAAGTGTATTCAGAAAGTGACACATGCATTATTTCATCCTATGAGAAGAACTTGTATCAAACATGTGAAGATGAGATGGAATGAAACAGACATAATAAGGAGAATCTATTGAAGATTACTTCTGAAAATCATTCGAGTACCCTATCTGATCAAATGCTTGATAAGAAGGAAGTTCCTGAATGTGAGTTATCTCCAAATCCTTTTTGTGAAGAGAAACAACATCTTAAGTATAGGGAAGATTGTGTACATAAAGGCATCCAAGCAGAGGAGATCAATCTAGTTACTTGTAGGGTTGATCAAATGCATGGGGATCTTCTATTTAGAAAGGACTATAGTGCACCTGCTAAATTTTCTAAGAGTAAACAAAAGTCAAAGCATGTTAATAAAGCAATGAATGTTGTCCATGAGAATGGTGGCATCCTATTCGGGAGATCCAAAGTATTACATGATTAGAATTATGTGTTCGATAGAGGAAAGAAGAATTGTTCTTTTTTTGGGGGGGGGCTAAGGCCACCCAATTTCACTTTGCATCAGACTAAGTGTGGATACTTGGCCTTCTTCTCTAGAGATAGTTGGAATCTCGCTATGCTCATAAGGAGCATACGTCCCCAGAAAGAGCCACTAGTGGTACCCTAAATTTTGAGAATTTAGAAGTACAAATCCATTATCAAGAAGCAAGTTTCTCCATACTAAAAAATTTAAAGGAAGGAAGCTTTATGACACAAATAAATAGAACTAACTAATCGAAGCCTTCAAAAAATGCTGAATTTCAACCTGCTACAAAGATGATGCCGACAGAGCCTAAAGATAGTCTAATTTTAAAAATCTAAAACCGACCCAGTTTGGGAAATCAAATTTCCTATCTCCAAAAAAAATATTCACTTTTCACGATGTATTTTGTATTTTTGACCAAAGCCAAATCCGAAAGTTAGGTAGTTATCTTTTAGTTAGTTAATTGTTTTTTCAAAATTTTTTATAATAAGGGTTGTCTTTTCACCTTAAGGAGGTGTGAAAGCCACTCAAACAAACACACACACACACACACACACACACACACACACACACACACACACACATATATATATACATATACATAATGTAAAATGTAAAGACAACAATAATACAATTTCACATATTTGGATAGTTTTTAATCAACAAGTATAAATATGGACCTGGATGTACTAGTTTTTCAAAATCAATTAAGACAAGTCCTTTTTCTTTCACATGTGTAATAGTTTCATTATCATTTTACAACTAGTCCCTCAGATAAACCAATAGAACTTCTTCAAAATGATAGTTTGATGTGCATGCTTCCTGATTTGATTCATAGTCTATATTTTCAATTGGTTTTCTCATTTTGCATGGTTAAATTATGTTGATTGAGGCCTTAGTCAATTGGTCTGTCATCTGAGAAGTATTACCCTTTTGAAATATCTCTGAATTCATTTTAGGTTGCATGTACATTCCATAACACCTTTGAAGTGATAAGTTTTCTTGTAAAACTATCTCTGAGGATGAACATAAGATTGGAATGATCTTGACTCTATTGCCCATGGTAGAATAAGGCACTGGTCTAATCATTATTTGGATTATAGTTATTCAGTTCATTGTTTATAGTTTTGTGATATCTTATCTATCTGTTCATTTCAAATTACATACACATTTACTAAACATTCTTTCAATTACTTAAAGTATTTCAGTTTACAGTTCATGATATATTGATTTTAGTTATATTTATTTCAAGTTCCTTGCCATACTTTGAGAGATGAAAGTTTGAGTTCCATACACAAGTTATCTTCTATAAAAATCCTATTCAGGTGAAGGTTCACCCGCCTTGGTCCTGCAGAGCCAGAAGCGTAGGGGAAGAGGATCATAATCAATCATTCCTGTTAGTTAGCCAAAAATAATTGGTTTTCCTATCATTGGATTGGCAAGTCCAAAGGAAATTCAATTCAGTGTTTTTGGGCACCAACAAACCCATTGAAATATTTGTTGAATAAAGCAACATTAACTAGTAGGTTAGCTTAGTGGTTGATTATATTAAGTGAGTTCAATATCGAATATGTGGATAGAAAATCTATTAAAGGATAGTTAATAGCTCATCAATTGGATGAGTCACCGCTTCAAGATGATAAACCAATGTGTATAGAGTCTCTAGATCAATCAATCTTGCACTTAAAAAGTATCCATGGAAAATTTTATTTGATGTTTCATTCACCCAACAAGGGTCAGGAGCTGGTATTATTTTCATAAAACCTCCCAAATACACAATTCCTAAAGCATATAATTTAATATTTCCATGTGCTAACAATATCGCAGAATATGTCTGGCTTTACTGAACAAGCTACAAATGGTGATTGAATGGAAGATTTGAGAACTACACATCTATGGAGATTATCAGCTAATCGTAAATTAAATTAATGATAATGAAAAAAATTATGCCCTAAAAGAAGACGATTTATGATTTGAAGAAATACTTTTTGTTAATCACTTTTCAACAAATTCCTAGAGCAGAGAACAAAGTGGATGACATGATGGCTACTCTATCCTCATTAGTCTAGATTCAAGAACAAAAATTATGCTATGACTTCTTGGTAGAAGAATTACCCTATCCCACCTATGATTCATCTAATTCCCATGTAGTATGCCAAATCATAGGTAACGATTCATTCTGATAGAACTATATATATTCCTATCTGAGAGAACAGATTATCCCTGATATCCTATCCAAAAATTAGAAGAAAAATTGATCTACACCACATTGCGTTATGTAATAATAGCTAAAGATCTACACAGGCATAGTCTAGATGGTAATTTAATTAGATATTTATAATGAGAATAATCTGAGTGTGTTTTACAAGAGGTTCATGAAGGTATTTTTGGATCTCATTCAGAACGTCTTTTGTTAGCTAAGAAACTCCTGAGGGTTGGGTATTACTAGCCTAACATGGAAAAAGAAGAAATTAAATATGCTAAGTCTTGCAACAAGTGTCAGCTACATGGAAACCTAATTTACACTCTAGCAAGGGTGTTGTTACCATTCATTCCAGGTTGGTCATTTCAATAGTGGGCCTTTAATATCATTGGTCAAATATATCCTTCATCATCTAATGGACACAAGTTTATCATCATAGCCATAGTTTTTTCAAGAAATGGGTTGAATTCATCTATTTGATCCAGTTGACTAGAAAATAAGTGTCTATGTTCATCCTTAACTACATCATCTCTAGGTATTGAGTCCCTTCTTCAATTATTACAAATAATATGGGGAAATTTAAAAATAATGATATAGATGAATTATGTGAAAAGTTAAAAATAAAAAAAACATTGTTCCTCGATCTACCACCCCCAAAGGGAATGGAAAAACTAAAAATTCAAATAAATAAATCTTGAAAATCTTCCACAGAATAGTTAAAAAATTAGCAAAAGATTGGTATTTGCAGTTGAATTTGGCACTATGGGCCTATAGGACTAGCATTAGAATGCCAATTGGCGCAACACCTTTCACTCTTGTCTATGGATCAGAAGCAGTTTTACCTATCAAAGTAGAAATTCCATCTCCAAGAGTATCATTGAGAGGGCTTGTAACATATGAAGAATACAAAATATAAAGAATTAAAGAGATGAAACTATTGGATGAGCACATAAAAGAGGTATTTGATAACCCGAGAGTCTATCAAAAAAGGATGTATAGAGGTTACAACAAGAAAGTGCATCATCAAGAATTTCAAGTTGGAGATATTGTATTGAGAGAGAACCCTAAAAATAAACAAAACAGAGAATGGAAGCGAAAATTTGAACCAAACTAGCTGGGACCCTTCATCATCATAGCACTTTTCGGCTCTGGAGTCTATCAAATTTTAACACAATAGGGAGATCTACTTTTGGATCTAATGAACATAATCCACTTGAAGAAATTTTATACCTGACATCTTGTAGTTAGAAGTTTCTACAACATATATTGATTCTAAAAAAATAAAAAATAGTGAAAAATGAGCCTGAAGAAAAATAAAACCATCAGAGAAAATTCAGAAAAAACCATTGTTTTGGTGAAAACCTGGCAAACAGGTGCCTAGATAATAAAAAAATGAGAAATGAGAAAAAGTACTAAAAAAATAAAATGAAAAGCACCTTGTTGAAAACTTGGTAAGCATGCACTACTTGTAACTAGTCGCTCCATCTATCAATGTGTAGCTTGGCTATCCTGCCTTCTTTGGCTTTAGTTTGTAATTATCTTTAGTTTCCTTTGAGATCTTATATAGAGTAGTTGGTTCATAATCATACCCTCGTTGCTTGAAATTTTTCTATATCTTAGTTGTATGACAATCAAGACCTAACTAGAGGTAGTTTCCTAGTAATCCTGACTTCCAAATCAACATCTTGTCCATAAAACGTCTCACCAATCAGATTCAATAAACCTGGTCTCTCATCTACTAAATGGTCTACCACTAACACACTAGTGTTTCTCAACACCACCTCCTCAAAAAAATGGTGTTTGTCAATACCAAAATCAACACAACAGTGTTTCTCAACACCCATTAAATGAATTTACTAGAAAAAATAGTCACAGACACAAGCACTTCACTTGACACAAAAAGGTATTTTTCAATGACACACATAAAAACTCATTTTTCTCAACACCGCAAATGGTCAAAGAAATCCATACAGTAATACTTGTTCTACCTATGTTGATTATGTCTTTAGAGTAGTTCAATGATGTGACATAAGGCAGGGTTGATAATGGGGCCAATGGCTCTCCCAACTACCAAACCAACTTGCTAACACAATGTGGAAGTACAGCAAAATAGTGAGAGAAGAAACAATAGATCCTTTTCATTTAATTGATCAAACTCATTACATGTTAGGCTGTAAGGCCTTCCTAGTTTGGGCCATATATTCAAAGAATTAAAATTTGATCATCATACATGCGAGGTCACATACTATCTTACAAATAATCTGATCTCTAACCCTATTCTAAAACTGATACCAAAATCCCAGTGAAAAATTGCCTTAGACTAATAATATAGAAATAAATATATACAAGAGTCCAACGAAGAGGTTAGCGCTCAAATCCATAAGTGAGACCCAGATTTAGGTCCACACAGATCCCAATGAGAGACCCCAAATAAATTAAGCCACAAATATTAACTGAAGAAGTCAGCCACCAAATCCAACTTTAAAATAAGAAACTTGGGCAAAGGATGACCAACCGACAGAGTGACTCAAGCAAAGAACACACCAAGTAACAGGAAACAAACCCAAGTGTCAGAAGAGAAACCCGAGCAAGAGGAAACAAACAAGTATGCCCGAGTGATAGAACCCAAACAACAAAAATAAGCATGCCCAAGCAACAGAGACCTGAGAAACAAAGACCAACTCAAAACAACCATAACCGAGTGATAGACTCGAGCAACCTCCAAACAAACTAAAGAAAAAAACAAACATATTTTTGGTTAAGAAGGATTTCCAAGGACCCAAGATGCTCGTGCATCAGACACTTGGGGTACAAGAAATGATTCCCTGAATCATGTATCAGGTCCAACATGAAATGAATCCAACTTAGATTGAGAAATCTAAGATGAGTCCTCAATTGGTCTATTCTTCCACTTTACCAGATATTCCATGTATTACTTTCCGCTTGTACTTTTGCCAATTCTCTGTTTAAAATTATGTTCAACTTCCTCTATTTGTTTCTTAGGATAATCACTTGGTATTGTCACTTCTTCATCAGGTTCATGATATTCATACAAGTCTAAAATATTGAATATAGGTGATATATCCATGTCATTGGGTAATTCAACTTCATAAGCATTTCCATTGTCAAATCTTCTCTATATTTTGCAAGGACTGAATTTCTTCATCTTTAATTTTCTATATGTCCCAATAGGAAATTTTCCTTTCTTCAAATGAACCATTTCTACATTACCAATATAAAATGTTTTATGTCTTCTTGACTTATCTGCACTATCTTTGTACTTCTGATTTCTTTTCTCCAGCTTCTATTTTACATCTTCATGCAATGTCTTCTTGAACTCAGCAAATTCTTCTGCTTCAACACCTCTTTTTTCTTCCCCACCAATATCTCTCAATTCTAATATACCTCTTGGTTGTGTGCCATGAGCAATCTCAAAAGGTGTATTTCCAGTACTTCTATTAACTAAACTATTGTATGCAAACTCTTCTTGTGCCAACATCAAATGTCAATTACTTGGTGTGTCTCCAACTAGGCATCTCAACAAGTTATCCAAACTTCGGTTTACAACCTCTATTTTTTAATCAGTCTATGGATGAAATGTAGAACTAAAATTCAGCTCAATATCCAACTTCTTCCAAAGTGTTCTCCAAAAATATCTTACAAATTTACTGTCTGGGTCAGAGATGATATTGCTCGGTAATCCATGCAATCTGACAATCTCCTTGAAGAACGAATCTGCTATATGTATTGCAACTAATGTTTTCTTACATGGTATTAAATGTTTCATCTTAGAAAATCTATCCACAACAAAAAAGATGCAATCATTACCTCTTGTTGTCCTATGTAAGCCAAGAACAAAATCCATGCTAATATCATTCCAAGGTTTCTCAAGAACATTAATTGGTGTATGCAAACCAGTATTTTGACTCACTCCTTTGCAACTTGACAAAATCTAGAACTTTTCAAAAATTTATAAATATCTTTATACAAATGAGGACAAAAATACCTTTCCTTAAGCAAACTCAAATTTTTATCAATACCAAAATGTCCATCTATTCCACTACTATGTTTCTCCCTAATCAAATTAGTTCTCATTGAACCTCTTGGTATAAACAACTGAATACCTTTGAACAACATATCTTACTAAATGAAATACTCTTCATTCTTACTTGATTGATTTGAATTTGGTGCTTTGCGCACTCTCCAGGGCTTAGAAAAATCAAGATCATTTTCATACAAACTTTTCATGTCATCAAAACCAAGAACTTCAATTCTCATTTCAGTTAACAAAGATCTTCTTCTACTCAATGCACCAGCAACTCTGTTAGAAAGTCCACTCTTATGTTTAATCAAAAATGTGAAACTCTGCAAATACTCTTCCCATTTCATATGTCTCTAATTCAACTTATTCTGACTACCCAAATATTGTAAATCCTTATGATCAGTACACAACATAAATTCATTTGGCATCAAATAGTGTCTCCATTTCTTCATAGCTTGAACAATAGCATAGAACTCTTGATCATAGACATGATATTTCCTCTTATCATCATTCAAATTATCACTAAATAAAGAAAAAGTTTTACCTTCTTGAGTCAACACAGCTCCAATTGCACTTCCACTTGCATCACATTCAACTTGAAATACCTTATTAAAATAAGGTAATGCTAACACAAGTAATTCAGCAACCTTCAACGTCAAAGCTTCAAAAATCTTATCAGCTCCATGTGTCCATTTGGATTCTCTTTTGGATCCTCTCATTGTCTCAATCATAGCATTACAAATAGAACCGAAATTTATGATAAACTTCCCGTAAAAACTTGCCAATCCATCAAATGATATTACCCTAGTAACATTCTTAGTTGTAGGCCAACTAATTATAGCTTCAACCTTCTTAGTATCCATCTTCGAACCATCTGCTGAAATCACAAAACCTAAATACACAAGCTCTTCTTTCATGAAGTAACACTTCTTTAGATTTACTAGCAACTTTTCCTCATTCAATCTCTGCAACACTTGGCTTATATGCATCAAATGCTCTTTTCTAGCCTTATGAAATATCAAAATATCATCCAAGTATACAATCAGACATTTATTCAAGAATTTCTTCAGAACTTCTTTCATTAACCTCTTAAATGTACTTGGTGCATTAGTTAAACCAAAAGGAATAGCCAACCACTCATACAAATATTCCTTTGTCTTGAAAGCATTCTTCCATTCATCACCTTCTTTGATTCTGATCTAGTGATATCCACTTTTCAATTCAATTTTGGTAAAATATCTTGCTCCACTCAAACAATCCATTATGGCATCAATGCTTGGTATAGAAAACCTATACTTCACCATGATCTTATTGATTGCTCTAGAATCAGTGCCCATTCACCATTCTTCTTAGGTGCCAACACAGTTGGTACTGCACATGGACTCAAACTCTGTCAGATCAAACCTTTGTTCAACATTCATGAACTTGTTAGTTAAGCTCTTCATTCTCGGTTGGTTTTAACCTATGTGGTGGTTTGTTTGGTAAATTGGCTCTAGGAATCAGATCCATACAGTGACTGATATCTCTAATCGGTGGCAAACCATAAAGTACATTATCTAAAGTTATCTCATTGTACTCAATGAGTAACTTCTCAACTTCTCTAGGAATTTCATCTTCTATATTCTTACTTGATTTGTTAGGAATCAAAGCATAACAAATATCATTTCTTTTCAAATCCTTAACAAACTATCTACTTTCCATCAAACAAAATTTCATAGATGTGCATGTCTCGCCAATAGATTCTTCAACCAAAGGTAACAAAACTTGCCTCTTACCATCAACCCAAATAGACTATTTATTCAATATTCCATCATGTATAGCATGTTCATCATATTGGCAAGGTCTACCCAAAAAAATAGGACAACAATCCATAGGCATAATATAACACAACACCTTATCATAGTATTTCCAATTTTTAAGATTAATAAATTATTGTTCACTCACCATTAATGTGTGTTCATCCTTGATCCATGAGATCTGATAGGGCTTCAGATGCTTCATCCTCTCCAACTACAAATTTGTAACCATTTCCTCAAATGCCAAATTCTCTGAGCTTCTGCTATCAACAATCACCTTCCAAAATTTATCTGCAAGTCTACATATGGTCTTGAACAAACTTTTTTTCATAGGATCTTGATTATCTTTTTCACTCCATAGTATCGTTTAGATCATGAGATTTTCTTCCTTCTTAGCTTCATTTGGTGACTCCTCTTGTGCCAATTCATTTCTACTACTACTGCCTTTCTTTCTTGCATGTGTACACTCAGGATTTATGTCCTTCCTCACCATAATTGCAACAAGTTACTTGGAATCCCTTTCTGCTATAACCACCTCTAGAGTAATTCCCTCTTCCTTGGTATGCACTTCCACCTTTTCATTCTGTCTTCCCTTTATCTTGAGATGTGTCTGAAATTGACTTGTTTGGTTCAAATCTATTGTTTTCACCATGAGATCTACCTCTTCCTTTTGGGAATCTACCACCTCTACCTCTTTGTCTTTGTTCATATATTTTGTTCAAATTTTCCTTAGCTTTTAGGGAGAATTGATATGCCTCCTCAATGCTTTCCATCTTGACCAAATTTATCTCATCTTGTATGGAACTTCTAAATCCATTCAGGTATCTTGCTACTCTTTCCACTTCATCTTCAACATGTCTAGATCTGATGTCCAATCTATAGAACTCTTCAGTATAGTCCTTTACTAATTTATCTTTTTTCTTCAAACTTTGCATTCCCCTAATTAGGTTAATCTGATAATCACAAGGTAGAAAATTTCCTTTTAATTTGTTTACCATCTTATCTCATACCTTGATTTTGTCTTTACCTTTCTTCTTTTGATCCAATTGTAGATGTTCCCACCATAAGGATGCATGACGTTTCAACTTAGTTCTTGTAATATTCATCTTCTTATCCTCTTCTACGTTTTCATATTCAAAATACTTTTCCATCTCAATTATCCTCTCAATCAATTCATCAGAATCCAATTTTCCACTAGACTCAGGAGGGTTAAAATGAGGTGTGGATTTCAAACTTTTCAATGCTCTCAGGAATAGCTCCTTTTCCTGATTCATCACAGGGGCAGGTGTAGCTTCACCTTGAACCTCTTCTAATTCATCATCAATAAAATCCTCAAGATGTCTTCCTTTGCACTGGGTTATCTCAACAGCTTCCAATCTAGCATGCATTTGTCTAAGCATATCAGCTAGACCTGGATCTAGATTTCCTCTCCCATGAACCATCTTGAATCCCTCTACAATTGTATGTCAGATCAAAATGTGCTACCCCACAATAATATCACCAAATAGGGTTAGGGTTTACAAGAAGGAACCTAGATCTCACCAATGCTATGATACCACCTGATGCAAGGCAGGGTTGATAATGAGGAAAAGGGCTCTCCCAACTACCAAACCAGCTTGCCAACACAATGCGGAAGCACAAAAAAAAAGTGAGAGAAGAAACAAAAAATATCCTTTTCATTTAATTGATCAAACTCATTACATGTCAGGCTGTAAGGCCTTCCCAGTTTGAGAAATATATTCAAAGAATTACAAATTGATCTGCATACATGTGAGGTCACAGACCTGCTTACAGATAATCTGATCTTGAATCTTATTCTAAAACTAATACCAAAATCCTACTGAAGGACTTCCTTAGATTAAGAACATAGAAATAAATATATACAAGAGTCCAACAGAGAGGTCGATGCTCAAATCCATAAGTGATACCTAGATTTAGGTCCACACAGATCCCAATGAGAGACCCAAAATCAATTAAGCCACAGAAATTAACTGAAGAAGTCAGCCACCAGATCCAACTCCAAAATAAGCAACTCGGGAAAAGGATGACCGAGAAATAGAGTGACTTAGGCAAAGAACACCCTGAGAAATAGGAAACAAACCTGAGCGTCAGAAGAGAAACCCGAGCAACAAGAAACAAACAAGCATTCCCGAGAAATAGAACCTGAGAAATAAAAATAAGCATGCTCGAGTGACAAAGACCCGAGAAACAAAGACCAACTCAGAACAAGCACAACCGAGTGATAGACCCGAACAAACTCCAAACAAACTAAAGAACAAAACAAATATATTTTTGGTTGAGCAGGATTGCCAAGGACCCAAGATGCTCCTGCATCATGATGTCCACTTTCTAGAGGAATAAGGAGGAAGATATGAAGTTGTCTTTGTGTACTATCTATTATAATTGATTTTTTCTTTTCATGTCTTTCAAGTAACTCAAGGAAGCCTATGAACTAGAGGAGAAAGGATAGGGAGCATGATACTTTCTTTGATTTATACTAGTGTGTGTAGTTTTGATGATCCTGAAATGTTAAATAAATTGGGTATCTATGATAAGAGCCTCCATAATTGTGGTACGCCGCACATACATGAATCTTCTTATTTGAACTCTAAGGTGAGGTTGGAGCTATCTCTTTGTCTATTTTAAGAAATATATTAGTACTGGGAAATCCAATGAACTATCCACAAGCATATGAATGCAATGGTCATTGCGGGTACAACGTTTCTTGTGCAAGTGAATTATAATGGAAATAACCTTATTAATTTCACAAGAATGAAAGGATTTTTTTCTTTCTTGTACATGAAATACACACTCAGTTCATCTTGGCTCTGTATGCCCTGATTCTTGTGGAAAATTGCAATATCAAAAGGAAGTAACACTTGCGCCATCCTAGCTCTTTATACCTTGGTGCTTGTGTTCACTTTCAACATTTAATCTTTTAAGGTATTATTCAGACTCTCATGGTTGAGTCTAACAAGTGTGGGTTATACTAGCCTCAGTGTTCCAACCGCTCAATGATGATAAAACAAGATTAAAAAAATATCAAGAGTGACAAAGACAAGTGCATTGTAGGTTGCATGCATGCTAGTATTGCATTAATTTTGGCATAACTCAATAGTAGATTAACTTGGATTATCCTAATGCTGAAATTTGAATCATAGTTGGCATCCTTCAGGCATCAACATCTTCCATGCCGACACCTTCACATGGTCTTTTGGAGATGATTGAGTATTCTTGATACTAACAAAGGAATGGAACCTCCCATGAAATGTTAGTTACACATTGCATAATCATCCATATCATACATGAAATACAAAGCATGAACATAAGCATTATAATTATCACATGAAGAAAAACATCTCGTAAACATCATATGAAGTCATATAGGGCTCAAAATTTTCATCTTGTATATATCATAAAATGTGTTAGTATCTAAAGTGGAATGAGATCAAAATCAATATATCCTCAAAAGTCTCGAACACATCAATATCATCAAGTGTCATCAAAAGAGTACATCATGGATA
Source organism: Thuja plicata (assembly GCA_018584345.1). Classification (NCBI taxonomy): domain Eukaryota; kingdom Viridiplantae; phylum Streptophyta; class Pinopsida; order Cupressales; family Cupressaceae; genus Thuja; species Thuja plicata. The sequence continues at coordinate 3,849,311 of MU224509.1, forward strand.
TGTCAATGCATCAATAAGTTACCTACACATCATCACAATATCAGGGATATCATGTATAACAAGACTCACTCCCTCCCTCAGGATCGGGATGATTGGCAGAAGGTGTTACATAAGATTTAGCAGGAGCAGGAACAACACCCTCAGAATGTGTAGCAAAACTAGAATATGGAGGCTCTCTATGAGTGTGATCAAGTACAACACCAATGTAAAGAGCATACTAATATGATTCCTAGTGTCCCTAATGTGTCACTTCCCCTTGTGCTTGACCTATCTTAGTTGTGAGCTCCTAAATCTAACGATCAAAATATACTAACTGTGTCTCTAGAATAGACACCCGAGTCCTCAAATGTCTCCTCTCCTAGAGGCAACACATCAATGCCTCCCTTGAGATACTTTATCCTCCTTGAGCTACCTATGTTGGCTATGTCTCTGGAGGAATATCATGTGCATGTCTATGCTTTTGAGAGACATTCTTCCTTGTTGCCTTTCCTTGGCCTTGTACCTGTCCTTGTCTCGATATCTTCTGTTAGTGCAACAAAGGTCCAGGATCAACACCTCTCATGTGAACTCACCTAAGACTACCACCTCCACCACCTTTGGCTCTACCATATCTATCTCCATCCCCATCACCCTCTCCATCTCCTCCCATTGCACCTAGGCATTTAGCCTCACCGAGCTACTTTTTCCTCCTAGACCTCCTCCTCCTCCTGTGAAAATTCCTATTGCAGTCACTAATTATTAATCTCCTATCTCATAAAGATTATTTAACTACTGAAAATAAATTTACAGCTGAATATCAAAAAATAAGACAACTGCAACTTCACCAATAAAAATACGGAAAGAAATATGCAACACAAAGAACATAATATTTTAGGACAAATCGTCCCTGGAAAAACCTCGAAGGGAAAACCAGTACTGCAGATGAGAAATATATATTAATCTTCAGCAAAATTAAGAGATACAAAATTCCTTGCCTCTCACTGGCAGAATTCACACAATCTCCTAACTCCTCCTGCTGATATTCCTCCACCGCTATCCCCAACGCTATCACTATGCCCTTGCTAACACTGCAAGACTGTTTGCTATCACTACAAACTCATTTTCTAACACTGCAAATGCTCTCCAACTTGTGTTGGTGTGATGTGATTGATGTCTCTCCAAATGCCCCTAGACCCCCTTAATACTACCCTCATTGTTAAACAAATGACTGAGATTAATTCTCAATCAACGACTGAGATAAATTACAACCCAACAACCAAACAAAAAATTAATTGCAAGTTGTTGCAAGTTTTCACCTAGGGGAATCAAACAAACAAATAATTAATAATTAATTAATTATTGTTAGCAAGTGGTGGGACAGCTATTCGAGCTAACAAACTAACACTCCCTCTTAGCGAGGAAGCTATTCTGCAGAACACCCAACTTATCTCTAAAGAGGATGAATTTCACCTTCCCCAATGCCTTTGTTAGAATGTATGATACCTACTCCTCTGTAGGTATGTACTATAGCTGAACAATCCCCCATTGTACACAATCTCTGATGAAGTGATATGTGATGTCTATATGTTTAGACCTATCATGAAACACTGGATTCTCAGACAACTTGATGCAACTCTGATTGTCACAATGTATCACAGTAGTCTCAACTCTCTGACCAAACAAGGCCACTAGCAACTTCTGAAGCCATATAGCTTCACAGGTCACCATGCTAGCTACTATGTATTCTACTTCTGCAGAACTCAAAGCCACGGACTTCTGTTTCCTGCTGAACCAAGAGACAACTCCCGATCCAAAACTGAAACAACACCCTGAAGTGCTTCTCTTGTCCGTTGTACTGCCTGCCCAATCTGCATTAGTATAGCCTATCAACTTGATACCTTCACCTCGAACATATATGATCCTATACAAATCTTCCTTCTATCTACACACGTGGGTCTCTTTGCTGTGTGCTACAAAGCCTTTTGGTTGCTCTATGTATACCTCCTCTCTCAACTCACCATTAAGAAATGTTGTCTTGACATCCATTTGATGGATCTACCATCTCATCTGTGCTGCAACTGAGATCATAGCTCATATAGACGTATACCTGGCCATAGGAGAAAATGTCTCCTCATAGTCTATTCCCACTTTCTGAGAGAACCCTTTTGCCAAGAACCTTGCCTTGTATTTTTCGATGCTACCATCTGCACCGTGCTTGATCTTACAGATCTAGCATGATCCAACCACTGCCCTATCTGTTGGTCTAGGCACTACATCCCACACATCGTTCTCCATTATTGAGGTATATTCCTCAACCATCGCATCTCACCAAACCTGATGCTGTGCACCTTCCTGATAACTAGAAGGCTCACTATCTACCAACTAACTAAAGCCACATAGTCATTAAACTTGGCTAGTTGTTTCCTTGATCTTGTACTCCTCCTAGGAGTTCCCACAAACTCCTGAGTATCCCTTTGTTGAACCTCACGGTTCCAGCTGCCAACTGTAGGGGATGAAATGTCAACCTCCATATCTTCTTGACGCATTCCCTGTTGCACCAGTTGCTCCATAGTCTACAAACTCTCACCACCTGAACCTTCACTTCTTTTAGTAACTATACTTGAGCTTTGTTTCCCTTGACTTGGTTAAGCTACCCTTGGAGCTTCTGTTGGCTGCTCACTCTGATCTTCTACTAGCAAATCTTGGGACCTTCTAAGTGCCTTGTCCTCCATGAACTTGACATCACGCCGAACAATGATCCATCTAGTCCCTAGAATGAATATCCGATATGCCTTTGAGGTTTCACTGTACCCAACAAAGTACCCCCTCTCTATAGTCTGATCTAACTTGGTAGATGTGTCACCTGGAATATGACAATATGCCAAACTTGCAATTATCTTGAAGTGACTAACATCTGGCTTCTTTCCTATGAAAGCTTCCTCTGGTGTCATCCTCCCTACTACCTTGTGCAGAACCTTGTTCTATATGTATACTATTGTACTACACGCCTCTTCCCATAAGTAGTGGGACATATCCTGGTCATGTAGCATAGCCCTTGCTGCCTCTGATATGGACCAATTCTTCCTCTCAGCAACTCCATTCTGTTGTGGATTGTAAGGAACAGTCCACTCTCTCTTGATTCCTTCTCTGGTACAAAAATCTTGGAAGTCATTTCCTTTGTACTTGCCTCCATTGTCTGAACAAACAACCTTTATCTTCTTTCTTGTCGAATTCTCCACAAGAGCCTTAAAGTCTTGGAAGTGACTGAAAACCTCATCCTTGGTCTTCAAGAAGTATATCCAGGTCTTCCTAGAGAAATCATCAATAAAAGTAACATAGTACTCATATCCTTTGAGAAACTTCGTTGACATTGGCCCACACACATATGAATGTACTACATCAAGAACATCCTTAGATCTGAAATCACTACTTGGAAAAGATGCTTTCAAAAACTTCCCCAACACACATCCCTTACACACATCATCATGCTCTGTGCTCACCTCTGGAACACCTGTCACCATCTCACGAAGCAATCTAAGTGCTCCATGATGAATATGGCCCATCCTCCTAGGCCACAGCTCTCCAAGATTTCTAGGGTTACTGCTGCTCAAGAGTGCCTTAGGAGTATCAAACTACAATCTATAAAGCCGACCGCTCCTAACTCCGATAGATACTGGTGATTTCCAATCTTTATGCTTAATCAAAACATGCATCGCTCTACAGAGAAAATTATACCCTTTATCCTAAAGGACAGATACAGAAACCAAATTCATACCTAAGCTTGGCACATGAAACACATCATGAAGAGGAATTACCTTTCCATTCTCCCTCTGAAACTAAATAGTCCCTTTCCCAACTGAGTTGAGTTTGGACAAGTTTCCCAAACAAATCTGGATACTGGTGCTCTCCTCATTATAACTAGAGAAGTACTCTCTAACTCCTGTTATAAAAAATGACACCCCACTATCTATGTACCAAACACTCTGTGAGGTTGAGCTAATCATGCAAGCTATGAGTGAAAACTCATCCTCCAATCTACTCGAGAGCTCATTTGCTCTTGCTGAAGCCGCCACCTGCTTCTTACCCTTCCTTTGCAGGCAATCACTGACATAGTGGCCAAACTCGTGACAACCAAAGCACTTGACCTTAGATAGGTCCTTCTTATTCTTACTTTGTGAATTTGATCCTTTGCTCGACCCCTTCTTTGCTTTCCCCTTACCGGCTAGGGCAAAATTTTCCTGTTCCACCTCACTTTTGTGACTCTTGTTGTTGGCTCCATTGACAAGACTTAGTCTAAGCTCCTCCTGAGTGAAATCACTCCATAGTTGATCCCAGCTAAGTAAGGTGTCTCATCCATTAATAACTTGAACAAAGACATCCCACTGCTTAGTAAACCCATTTAGGGCTATTCTTACTAGCTCATCTTCATCTGGCTTCTCTCCAATAGCTGCTAATTCGTCCTTGACAAGTCTAAGCCTGGTGAGGTAACTTGTAACATCTTCTCCCTTCTTCATCCAGGTATTCCTCAACTTTTCTCTGAGAATCAGCTTCCGATTCATGGTAGCATTCTGGTACAGATCCATAATGGCATCCCACATCTTCTTCATTGTATCTAACTCTGCAACATGTGGAACAATATGGTCCTTGACACCATCAAGGATTATCCTCCTCACCTTGGCATCATCCTTCTTGTATGCTGCAAGTAGTACTGGATCTGTAGGTACAGCTACAATACTGGTAACATATTCCTTGATACCATTCTCTTCCAACAATAAATAAATTATGGCTTTCCAGATACCAAAATTTGAGGCACCATCCAATCTGTCCTGATCTGTCAAACCTGCTGAGGCTATCTCAAAGAAATAAAAGAAACAATAACTCAAAAGAGGTCAAACTCAAATTTCTTTCCTTTGCCTAGGGTAAACCTTTTCTACCCGCAACACTACTCTGATACCATGTGAAAATTCCTATTGCAATCACTGATTATTAATCTCCTATCTCATAAAGATTATTTAACTGCTGAAAATAAATTTACAACTGAATATCGAAAAATAACACAACTGCAACTTCACCAATAAAAATACAAAAAGAAATATTAAACACAAAGAACACAATATTTTTGGACAAATCGTCCCTGGAAAAACCTCGAAGGGAAAACCAGTACTACAGATGAGAAATATATATTAATCTTCAGCAAAATTAAGAGATACAAAATGCCTTGCCTCTCACTAGCAGAATTCACACAATCTCCTAACTCCTCCTGCTGATATTCCTCCACTGCTATCCCTAACGCTATCACTGCGCCCTTGCTAACACTGCAAGACTATTTTCTATCATCACAAACTCATTTTCTAATACTGCAAATGCTCTCCAACTTGTGTTGGTGTGATGTGACTGATGTCTCTCCAAATGCCCCTAGACCTCCTTTTATACTACCTTCATTGGTAAACCAACGACCAAGATTAATTCTCAATCAATAGCTGAGATAAATTACAACCCAACAACCAAACAAAAAATTAATTACAAGTTGTTGCAATTTGTCACCTTGGAAATCAAACAAACAAATAATTAATAATTAATTAATTATTGTTAGCAAGTGGTGGGATAGCTGTCCAAGCTAACAAACTAACACTCCATGTTCGCGAGGAAGCTATTCTGTATAACACCCAACTTATCTCTAAAGAGGATGAATTTCACCTTCCCCAATGCCTTTGTTACAATGTATGCTACCTGCTCCTCTATAGGTATGTATTGTAGCTGAACAATCCCCCATTGTACACAATCTATGATGAAGTGATACCTGATGTCTATATGTTTAGAGCTATTATGAAACACTGGATTCTCAAACAACTTAATGCAACTCTGATTGTCACAATGTATCACAGTAATCTCAACTCTCTGACCAAACAAGGCCACTAGCAACTTTCGAAGCCATATAGCTTCACACGTCGCCATGCTAGCTGCTATGTATTCTACTTCTATAGAGCTCAAAGCCATGGACTTTTGTTTCCTGCTGAACCAAGAGACAACTCCTGATCCCAAACTAAAACAACACCCCGAAGTGCTTCTCTTGTTTGTTGTACTGCCTGCCCAATCTGCATCAGTATAGCCTATCAACTTGATACCTTCACCTCAAACATATCTAATCCTGTACAAATCTTCCTTCAATCTGCACACATGGGTCTGTTTGCTGTGTGCTATAAAGCCTTCTGGTTACTCTATGTATACCCCCTCTCTCAACTCACCATTAAGAAATGTTGTCTTGACACTAGTAGAATTTGGCAAATAAATGACTAAGTGACTAAAAATTTTAGTCACGTGACTAAAAGTTTTAGTTACATGACCAAAACTGATCATATTTGATAAATAAATGACTAAATAAATGACCAATTTGGTCATTGGGTAAAATCACAACTAAAATGACT
>MU224509.1:3873650-3884096 GCA_018584345.1 Thuja plicata
ATAAAGGTAATTACTTTCGATCGAAAGTAACCAAGTTACTTTCGATCGAAAGTAACTAGGTACTTTCGATCGAAAGTAACTTCTGATCGAAAGTACCCATTTTAGGTACTTTCGATCGGAAGTTACTCACTTCCGATCAAAATTTTTGAGTTGTTCCAATCGAAAGTATCAAACATTTTTTAGTGGGCCACGCTTTTTGGGGCGAATTCCTTCCTCTCGAAAAGTGTAACCCACTATTGTGGTATTAACCATGTGGTAAATCATTTAGGGTTGGTCCATTTCTCCTTCTATGATGCATGGAATATGTGAGAAATTTTGGGGGTATTGGTCGAGTTTAATGGCCCTCAGCTGACGTCATAGTTGTCAGAGTTACATGGTACAAAATTAATGAAATCGAGTTCTTGCTAGCTGTGTACTTGGCATTACATGTGTTTGGGCACTGCACACCCAACTTTTAAAATTCAAAATTTTAGAGTAATTGTGTCCATCGTCTGTTATTAAGTTGGTATGGTCACGTGCCAACATTATTCAGATCCCTCACGTCAGCTGAAACCATTAAATAACTTTAAAACAAGGAGATTTGTCAATCATTTCAAATCAGTCCCTCCGCCATGAGATATCATCAGTGGATATAAAGGTAATGAATGGTATAGTTTTTCCTGCATATGATGCGATAACTATGACATATTATTAACTTGTAATGACAATACTCAAAATTACCGCAACTTTTATCGGCAATGTTTTTCTGGTCGCGTGAGACACTTTGCCAGTTAAAGGTTTCTCTCCAAGAGAAGCCTATCAACTAATGAACTCCAAGGCTAAAGGTAAAAATAAATAGTAAAAACTCCAAATTTATTTTTTGTAGGCCCTTTTTTACCTAATTTATAAACTTGATCAAGTGGCTTGAAATTGACAACAGAGGATTAGTCAACTATTCTAAATCCATTTTTGAGATCAAAATCAAAATTGAGAGAAAATTTTGTAAAGTGAACCTTCAGTCAACCCTAGTCAAAGTATAATTACCAGTGTGCAGAATCAGTCAACGCAGTGAGGATTTAGTCAGAAACCTTTCAACAACAATTTCCCAACATTTTGAATCAGGCATAGTTGGTCAAATAAGGTCAAATGCATACATATCTTAGTCAAAGAAGGTTAAACCTAGTCAAACTGGGTCAAACATGGTAGAGAATTAGATGTATAGATGATAGAATATAATCAGAATCATTTTATCAAATTAAATTGTGTCAGCTAAAGTTAGTCAAAATCAAATCTTGTCAAATAAATTCAATTGTTTGTCAAAATTGGTCAAACCATCTTTAGATCAACATGAAATCATCTTGAAGTCAGCTCAAATTAGTTCCTAATAATTTCATATCACTTATTAATCAATCAAAATTACTTTATTATCATTTCCACCAATTAGAATCATGATTTTATTGATTTCTGCTTTGATTTCACTCCTTAGGGGCATGATCTTTTCAAAATTTCATTAAAATTCATCATTGAATCAAAGTCAATCGAATCGAGGAATTTCATCAAATCTTCTTCAGCAATCAATCAATCAAATCGGGATATTGAATCAAGTTTTTTCATCAAATTGAACATAATCCTATCTCTAGGGGCATCTCAACTTCATCAAAATTCATATCGCGTTGGGTACCTCTGATCTATCTATCTATCTAAATAAGTGATTTTATCGCATCACATCAAATTACTCAATCATCATCAATCTTTTCAACATTATTGAATCAACAGGGGCATATCAATTTCGTCACATCACATCAAATTGATAGTTTCTTCATCATCAGATAATTAGCTTTATCTAAAACCATATCAAGTCATTTAACATAATCAAACTTTTGGCGGTAATTAGTTTCATCGCTTCACATCAAACTGGTTATTCTTTATTATTAACCTCGGGGTTTTAAGGATATTTTTGACAATAATAAATTTCATCGCTTCACATAAAATTGATTATTCATCTACATCAATGACCTCAGTCTTAGAAAAATGATCAGTTTCATCGCACTATATCAATTTGATCATTCTGGTCTCAAATCAGTCATTAATCAAATCAAGTCTAGTTCTCAGAATCAACATCATCAACTAGGGGCAGTTTCATCAAGACCCATATCAAATTGTACGTTGCATCAGAAATTAGATATTCTTCAAGAATAGATGCACTAATCACACATCGACTCAAAGAGGGGAAAATGTAATCACCCTAAAATGGCCTAGTATAATCATTATCCCCTAATCTAATTTAATTTACCATAAACCCTATTCAAAGGGTCAAATCCTAATCAAATAAATCAATTCAATACAACCTTGGGCCTAATTGTTTTATTGGGTTGATCCAATCAGGTGCATAATTAATCTCTAATCAAACATCAAAGTTCAATAATCGAAAATATCAAATCAGTTAATTAATACTCCTAGCACAATTAATTAAATTAAAGACTAAAAATCCCATGGCTAGACTTATTAATTAAATGAATTAATCAAATGGTCTTATTTTCCAGCTCGTCACTAGACGACAAGGGAACTAATTCATCCAATCCAAACTAATCAAATGGACCAAGCAAGGCTTAATCTCCACCACTCATGGTGAATAAATCTTAGCCATCAAATTCCTAGGAATTTGTATAAAAGAAACATCAATCCAAGCTTAATTCACTTAGCAAGAGTTTTCGAGTGTTATGAGCATTTGAGAGTTATTTCATATCATTTTAACATTAGATTCAACATGTAGATCTTATTTTAATATCTCTTTAGTGTTGAATCTTTCATCTCTTAGCCCAATCACAGGTTAATTTCATTTTTATCATGGAATTCATCAGAAAATGCTTTAGAATTACATATTTCATTTGAATCTTCCATTTTAGAATATTTCTAGTCAATGTTCTTAGCTCCTAATCTAAGAGCACAATTGAATTTATATCATGCTCTTTCTAATTACGAAGAAATATATCAATTTCTATTGGTTTTATGTGTTTTCTATTACTTTAAATTGAGTAACCAATGGATATAATGATGTATTGAAGTGTTCTGTTGTGGGTTATTTGCAGATACAATATTTACACATACAACATTAATGCATGTGAAAATACAAAATAAATAATAAACACTATTGTAAAATACAGCAAACAATGTAAACAACTTCATTTTAATCAAAATATGGAACAACCATACAACTTTGGACAATCTAATGAAGGGATGTATGCTCTTCAATTAATTTAAATTTTGAAAGCTCGTAGAGGCATTGTATGCCTGAGTCCATAGAAATTGGGCAATCCCATGAGTTATATGTATGCTCATGAACTCCATATGTGAGAGCTTATGCAAATTGGCAATCTCAGAAAATGAGATGTATGTCCATGATCACTCTATCCCTTGGACTTGAATTGAAATTATTTATAAACTTTCAATGAAGCTGAAAAGTCACAACATTCATCTCCTTATTATAAGTTAGAAGGACAATCCAAAACTAGAAGGTCATTAAAATAAATTGAAAATAAATTAAAATATCTTATTTAATTAAATATCATAATTTATTTCTACTCAGAGATGGATCGAATAAATTATATTTTTGTACCTTAAGAAGGGAAAGAGATACTAGGTATACATTTTCATACATCAAATCCCTAAGTTGACCAAGTTGTAGACTTATGTTCTCCGTTTGCTGAACTGTAATTCAAATAATTTATTGTGTTGTTCCTCAATGCAAGTTTTGGGCGAGCCATAGAAGTCTTGTTTCAAATCAAAGTAATAGAATGCTATATGTATTTTAAACTCAATAGATTCTATCTCCAATATTATAGGTTCTGTGGATTTAGGCCATTGCAAGCTGAAATGATATAATACTTTAGCCTCTTTAAGGAAAGAATTTACTGTAGACAATAGTTCAAGAATTTTAATGTGCAGAAACACATTTTACTTTAAACTCAATTAGTCACTTTTCTTTTTCCTTTTCTATCTCATTAGCCACAACATCTTTAATAATAGAAAAATAAACTTTGAAAGAATTCATTAATGATGTAAAATTTTATATACCTGATATAGAAGGGTCAATGTTTCTTCTAGGTTTGATATTGTGTAATGCGTCAACAATTTCTTCAATCATTTTGTTCATTTTCTTCTTGTTTTCAATTAAATCTTCTTTGGATGATGCATTAAGTGCATCACCTAGCTAAAATTTATGCATTGGATCCATTTTGCTCAAATCAAATAGTGATTATCAAGAAGTTATAGGCTGAAAAATTAACTTCATATTAAGTAAGTTGTCCAAGGGATCCTCAAAAGTAGTATGAGACATACCAATTTCCGTAACAGACTTACACATCTCTTTCTTTTCTTCCTTTGTCTCTTCTTTTTATTTTATTTTATTTTTATATATTATTACACCAACTAGAGAAGTTTACTCTTTCACCAAAGCTGATTTCTTACTCAAAAAACTTGAGAATGTTGTCTTAGAGGATACATAAGTGGTAGAGGAGGAGGAATTCCTACCCGACCTCCAAGGACATCAAGTAATACCAAACTCTCTTCTTATTTGATCAATATTATATTGACTAATGCGAACTACTCTAGCCATTTCATCCACTTTCTTCTAAAGTTTATTTCAAATAATTGGTTGCTAAATAGTTTAATATTACTTCAGAAAAACCAATTGATTCTTCTTCAGATACTTCATAACCTAAATAAGGAATGAAAATTGTTCTTGGTTCAACGAATTCCATGATACATTCATCTATAGTTATAAATAAGGTGATATAACTCTCTCTCTCTCTCTCTCTCTCTCTCTCTCTCTCTCTCTCTCTCTCTCTCTCTCTCTCTAACACATTAAAAGAAAGCATTTAAATATTATTCTCTAATATCTAGATGTCCTTAAAACATTTACATTGATTCACATATCTGATGTGATATAGTCTATTGGAAAACTAGATTACTCCACCGCGACTTCTCACCCATAAAGTAAAATAAAATGCACAATGAAAAAGTACCATATTATAAATCATGGATTTTCTTCTTGGACTTCTTTATATTTTCCATGAATCTCTCTATAAGTGGCTTGCATAGGTCATAGTATTCATTCTCTTCCACCATATCATAGGCTATATGAAAAATTATTCTAGATTCTACATACCGAGTTTTATGTATTTCATAAGTAAATTATTTACTGATCACCAGAGATAGATACATCACTAATGGGATAGTAATTGTGTCAAAAGATGGTGCTCTTCCATCAAAAATAGATTTCCTTTATTTCTCCACATCTTTTTCCTTTACTCCTTATAGAAATGGACCCATTTCGGTGGAATATAACCCAGTAATTTCTCATATCACCTCATTAGTTATCATACATGGTTAATCTAACTATAAATAAATTTCATGAATTTTTCTTACTGCCATATGAACATGTTTGTCATCATAAAAAATGAAAATTTGATTCCAAACATCAAACCTTTTCTCAGCTAAGGCATTGTATTCAGTTTTTAATTCAAAATGGTCTCTTATCAATTATTTATCCCACAAATCAACAAGTTTTTAATGATTTTATTCATCTAATTTGACATGTATAGGCCACAATGTCCTCCATCGATAAAAATCCAAATCAAATACTTGATAGGGAACCCATAAGATCATTCATGGTTGACTTGTTAGGGTAGTATTTAAAATTTGTAAGTGCCTTAGAGTTAACATCAAAAACATTTAGATTCACCATTAAAAAAAAATTTGGTTTTAAAAACTAGAGAGTAGGGCATAGGAATACCTCTTAAAGCTTCGACAAAAACCTTTGCACTTGTAACTTGCCTTGCTCTTCTCTATCTTCTTTAGCTTTGATTGAGTGAAAAGACTTAGAAAAATGTGTTTTAAGAGTTTCTTCAATTTTCCAAGACATGTAATTAATCCATAGTGAAAAAGATTTTAAAATGTATTTCTGTACACACAGTCGCTATCCATTCTATTATAAATCATTGCACTTTAGAGTTTATTATTGCAATCTTTAGCAAAAGTTGAATTTCATCAATCTACACATTATATCTTCTTGTTGTATTGATAGTATCACATTTTTAACCTAATTACCGAAGGAATTTTCTATGCTGGAACTAGGTGCAACCACAACTTATTTCTTCTCCTAAATATTTCTCATATCATTTTTAGCTTTATCTACATTGGTCTTGTTTACAAGTTCATTTCCTTTCACTAGATCATCCTTTACACTTTTGTTTCTGCAAAACTTTCCAAGATGTCCAAATTTGTTGTAATTGTAGCACTTCAAAATTTTTTGCTCATTATTTTCTTTATTCAATATAGATTTGCATAGGTTAGCCTTATTTCCAAAACTATTTCAATCATGAAATTTACCATTGAAAAATCTATATCTTCCACTGTTTTGATTATTTATAATTTGACTTTTACACTAACTAGATTTTTGACCAACATTTACAAGTAAAGCATTGACTAGAAAATTATCTAGCATTTTTATTTATCCTACCTCAACATTCTATTTATTTATGTCCAAATCTATTATAATAATAAATAATTATTGAAAGAAGAGTACCTTTGACCAATATTTTCTTGAATGGTTGATTTCTTATCTCACTTATTTGATTCTAAAGTTTCTTTCATCTATTTATTATTGTAGTGGGCTAATTAGTTTTTATTTCTTCTACTTAATTGTCTATTCCTTTGTCTTTATTATTCTAATATGAATATATGTCAACTTCAAATGCTAAACCACTCTTGTCTTTTGGAGTCTTTTGTATATCCATCATCTCACCAATATTAGCTATACTTATTCTAAATGTTACTTCCTGACACTTTTCTTTATCCAAATCTAACTTGGGGAATACCACTTATTGCTCCAATTTCTTGCATACTTCTATATATTTTTTAAATTGTGCCATTTAGAAACTCCTATGTATTGTTGTCTTCTTCAACTTGTCTCTTTACATTGACAATCATGTCATTTTCTCATTTTAACTCTTCACTTACCTCCTTATGTCTTTCTTTGAATTTATTGATCTATTTCCTCAACTTCTTAGTGCATTTATTTTCTTATTTGATGTTTTAATTAAATCTTTATTTTCATGTTAAGTATTTTCATGATCTTCAAGTCTTAAACTTAAGGAAATACATATTGTCAATTAGTTCCAAAACACTTAGTCATTTATATGATTGCAGTGTTGACCGAGCCAACAACTTGAAGTGTAATCTCAGTAGTTGCAGTGTCGACCAAGAAGTTAGTTCAAAAAAGTATCACCTGAGTCACTAGTGTTACCCGAGTTACCATCTCTGAGTAATCAATGTGACCCAAGCACCTAGTGTCACCTAAGTGCTAGAGATGCCAATTCACTGTGTCGCCCGAGTGTCAATATATCACCCGAGTGGATTACTGGACTCGAGTATCAATGTTGGGCCAACTTAGTTCAATTTGTTTGATACTATTTAATATTAAAAGTAGCCGACTTGTAGAGGTAATTGATTTGGATAAGATATATATGTAAGGTACTTTGTTATCCAAATTTTGTGAGTAGCAATAGCAGAAGTAAGAGTATGGATATATGAATATGAAGTGGCAGATTGATTAGAAAGCTACAACAATATAAAAGAACAACATAGACTCATCTATCACATTCAGGTGATCAATAATATTTCAAAGGATCTTATTCAGCAAATTAGAGTTGCATAGAAAATCATTCACTTGTTCATCCTAATAGGTTTAGATCAGAAAAATCCTTTAATAGGGTGGACTTAACAGTCCTTATCAAATCTCCTAATAGAGTGCATACTTTATTGTATTGTATAAATAATTTAACAAGGTGGACCTAACAGTCCTTATTTCTCCTAATAGGGTAGGCCATCAAAATTGGTCAATTGTAAGCCTTAACTGGCCAAATTTATTACTGTAGTACTAAATCTTGTGGGTACCATCCCCACCCCAGTTTTAATTTCTATTTGGAAGGTTTCTAGGAAGCCAAATATTGTGTCAAGTGTTGAATGTTTATTTATTTTCTGTTCCATGCATACAAAAAGATTAGACAATCTAATAAAGGATAAAAGTGAATTAGTTTTATTGGTTCCTTATTCACCCCCCCCCCCCTCTCAGTCACCTTGCCTCAATATATTTCCAACAATTGGTATCAGAGAAAAGGTTCTCTTATCAGAAGTTTAACAGATTGAGCAATGATTAGAGGCAATGAAAATATACAGACTGGAGAAATTCATTAAAAATGAAAAGATAGATATACAAGTGGCCATGGATCAAATCAGAAAACTCAAGGAGCAGCTCTTTCATTCCCCAAAAAGAAGAAAAGATTTAGCAGTGCAAATTAATGATAAAAATTACATTGAAGAAAGAATTGAAGATTTATGCAAAGAAAGAAGTTCTAAAGAAGCTGATGTAGCCAATGAAGACCTAATTGCAAAGAATGCAAATTTACTTGAAGAAGTTAGAAAGCTAAAGAGAGAACAAGAAATTCATTTAGTCATAATATGTGAATTCGTGGAGAAAAAGAACCAAGCAGAAATTGATAGAGAAATGGCACCAGAAGATAAAATATTGCTAAGTACAAGATTAGAGGAAAAAGAAAATGAAATCCATCATTTGTCACTTCAACATGAAGATATGATAAATCAACTCAATAGTGAAAATCAAGAAGTTATCAATCTGAAGATAGAAAATGAAAGACTACAAAATGATCTCAATACTGAAAAGAAAACCAATTAGAGCATGATGAATTCACAAGTAAGAATGGATCAGATGATGGATAAAATTCAATTCAGACATCATAGACATACTAGATTAGGTTATATTGAACAAGGTGAATCCTTATAGCAAGGAACTCAAAAGAACAAGAAACCTACTTGTAATCATTGTGATAAGTTAGGCATACATCAAATTAGTGTTTGAGCAATGGAAAGTCATAGTTTAATGGTAAATATTACAGGTGCAACAAACATGGACATAGGGCAAGTGAATGCATTGAGAAACCTAAGTTTGAAGGAAAATGTTTGAATTATAATAAACAAGGTCATAAGTCTTCCAAGTGCAGAAATAAGAAATGAAACCATGATGAACAACTGGCTAAAGCAATTTTTGGTTGGGATTACAATACATGGAGCAGATATTTTCATTGTGGTGAATATGGGCACATTGGTGCAAATTATGGAAAGACTCACCTCAGAAAAAGGAATCCTACTAAGAGATGTTATGTGTGTAAACAACTCGGTCATCTAAGCAAGAATTGCATGAACAAAGAAAAAGTGGATACTAGTTTTGAGAAAGGTAAATAAAATTATTCTGAAATCATAACTCAAATGAGTCAGCAGTGGGTAAGGAAGTCCCCTAAGAATTCAGACCAAAACAATGAAGGATCAAATGACACCTAAAACAGTGAACTAGGTGGATCCACCATTTCCAAATAAATATGCAAGGAGATAATTGGAACTATGCATACAAGCCATCATACATCAGTCCCAGATATCCTAGCAAGTCCAAATCTTCATATTGATGCACTAGGGCACATTATGGTTCTAAGCGAGTTAGGATCTTAGTTACAACCAAGTTACTCAGGCTTAACCGAGTTAAGTCGGGTTGAATGGTTTCAATGATGCAAGGTTAGTTTTTGCCAAGCTTCCGAGTAAGTCTAGGATAACTACCCAAACTGTGATAGCTACCATGTACAGAGCATTTAATAAAAAGTTTATGGTGAAAATTCTCATAAATGGTGAAATCAAAGGGTTACGGTTTATAGTTTACATAGTGATTAAGAGCTTATAGCGATCTCAGAGAGAATTTGTGTTTGAAAGTTTTAGTTGCAGATAAATTTCATCAATCCTCCGAGCATTATGGTGTCTTCATCCAGTAGTAAGGTTAAGAACGGATCCGAGATGTTAGTGAGGAATGGTGTCTGTGACTGCCAAAGTTTAAACTTCATCCAGCAATTTTAGAGGAGACAAATCTGATGGGAGCTCATTCCCAAATTCCTCGTAAGGTACTGTTAATTCAAGATCCGAAGTTTCTATCATTGCAACATTCAAAAGCTAGGCAAATTGGAGCTGAACAAAGCATATGACACACTTTCTATGGATAGGAATCTCAAGTCGAAATACAAGCACCTCGAAGTGAAGGGTTTAACCCACATTTTTCATATGACAAAGAACTTTCAGATAAAGTGGATTAGGTTTGTTATGAGCGGTGTTCATAACATGCATCGTTAGTTGGATCAACCAATGAAGATCACTAAGGTGATGGTACACCGAGTGAAAAGGGTGTCCTATGCTTGACAAACCTAACGCAACCAAAAACCTACCTCGAGATGACCTAACCAAGAGAGGAATATATATATATATATAACAGAGTTACAAAAATAGTTATATATCTTCTTCTCTTTACATGTAACTATTTTTGTAACTCTGCTATATATATATATATATATA
>MU224509.1:3884252-3901950 GCA_018584345.1 Thuja plicata
TTTTGACTTAGAAGTTTGATCAAAGTTTATGATAGAGAAGTGTTTTTGTCACTAATGCCAAAGTAGAGATTGTTGACCTTATGGAAAGACATGTTGTCAATTAGTGCAAGACACTTAGTCATTAATATGATTGCAGTGTTGACTGAATTAGCAGCTTGAAGTGTAACCCGAGCAGTTGCAGTGTCGACCGAGTAGTTAGTTCAAAACAATATCACCCGAGTCTCCAGTATTACCTGAATTACCATCTCCGAGTGATCAATGTGACCCGAGCACCAAGTGTCACCCGAGTGCCAGAGTTTCCAATTCACTATGTCGCCTGAGTGTCAGTATATCACCTAGGTGGATTATTGGACCTGAGTATCAGCATTGGGCCAACTTAGTTCATATTGTTTGATACTATTTAATATGACAAGTAGCCGACTTGTTGAGGTAATTGATTTGGATAAGATATATATGTAAGGTACTTTGTTATCCAAATTGTGTGAGTAGCAATAGCAGAAGTAAGAGTATGGATATGTTAATATGAAGTGGCAAGTTGACTAGAAGGCTACAAAAATATAAAGGAACAACAGAGACTCATCTTTCACATTCAGATGATCAGTATTATTTCAAAGGATCCTATTCAAAAAATCAGAGTTGCATAGCACATCATTCACTGGCTTATCCTAACAGGTGTATCAGCAAAATCCTTTAAGAGGGTGGACTTAACAGTCCTTGTCAAATATCCTAAAAATGTGCATAGTTTATTGTATTGTATAAATATTTTCACAAGGTGGACCTAACAGTCCTTATTGCTCCTAACAAGGTAGGCCATAAGAAGTGGTCAATTGTAAGCCTTACCCGACCAAATATATTACTGCAACACTAAATCTTTTGGGTACCATCCCCACCCCAGTTTTAATTTCTATTTGGAAGGTTTCTAGGTAACCAAATATTGTGTAAAGTGTTATGAATGTTTATTGATTTTTTGTTCTATGCATGCAATTAGATTAGACAATCTAATAAAGGATAAAAATGAATAAGTTTTATTGGTTCCTGATTCACCCCCACCTCTCGCTTAGTCACTTAGCCACAATATATTTCCAACATCAAGATCTACCTTAATTTCTCAATTTTTATCAAGTTGTCTTTCTTATAGGAACTCTTGTGGAGTATATTTACACACATTATGTTCAACTTCCAAGATCTCCTCTAAGTTGTAAGGATCAACCAAATTAGTCTTTGATAACAATTGTTGAACATCTAAAATACTGAGAGGGGGGGGGGGGGGGGGGGGGGGGGGGANGGGTGAATCAACATTTCCTTTATATCATTAGGACCTTTAAATGACCACCCACATAACATAATTAATTGTATAAAGGAAAGGAAAAAATAAAATGAAATACATAATACACAAAACATAACACCATTATTTTTATGTAGGAAACCCAAAAGGGAAAAACCATAAAGATGATTAACTCTAAATATATTATAACTAGTTTTACACATTAATACAATATTTCTCACTCTATGACTCACTGCTAGAGGGCTCATTGTGTAAATAAGGCCCACTTCCAAAAGGTGGACCCACAGTCTAGAATTACAAAAGTGAACTATTATAGTTTTTGATTAAGTAAAATAGGTTTTATAGGGATCCTGAAACCTGAAACAGAGGTTTTAAGATTTTACAGTTAAAGCATCCAAATAGAGCGAGTTCAAAAGGTAGAACAGGCCTAGACAGGCTAGAGAAAAAAGAAAGGCTAAACTTCTAAAAAGCGGAAATAAATAGGAACAACAAGTAAAGCCATGAAACCTCAGGATAAGTCCACCATGATTTTGGTCGCCTTGGCCTCCTTCAACTCCATTCTGGTAGCCAAATCTTTGATTTCCTGGATCACCATCTCCAGGTCCTTATCTTTGGTGTTCTTGGTCTTGGCTCAGGTATGCTTTCTAGGCCCCTAATCAATGTTTTGCACAGCCTCTGTTTCCTTGCTAGTCGCGTCCTTCCCAACCAGTTTCTCCTCCATCTTATGAATCTGGGCATTGGTTTTCTCTCTGGTCTTTTAAAGAGTGTTATAGCTTTGATTTGCTATTTCCTTAAGGGTTGTTTCAACCCTAGTAATTATTTCCTCCAATTTTTGGATGCAGGTGCATAGGTTACTTACATCCTTCATTTCGTTATTCTTGTTCCTCATGTTAGTGCTATTTACCCTATTTTTGAGGTCTTCCACCTCATGATAGAGCCACTTGATTGTCCTATAGTTGTCGAGCATGCTATTTCTAGAGTTGTTTAGAAGGTAAATATCAAATTACCTAGTACTGTTGTTGAGCACAACCAGAGAGGGGTCAATAAGCTCATCTTACTTAATATGACCACCATCTTCTACAAAAACCTTGGGGTTTATGATCTCTCTAGTTATCCCCATTTTAGCCATCTTTGTGTTGAAATATCTCACCCTATGATCTTTCCCTTTTCCGCCATGTAACAGCTAAACTCCTTTTCCTGTTCCATCCTAGCGTTGGTTTGATTCTGCATAGGAGGGTTGTTGTTCAGAATAGGGGAAGTGCATTGAAACTTGTCCTCTGGGTTTGACCTATCAACACTCTCTTCCCTATTCTTATCCTTCTTTTTTGGGGGTTTCCCAGAATTAGAGGAGCTTTCTCTTTTTTCTTTTCTGGCCAGTCAGATACTTTTCACTATCAGAATCCTTGTCTTCCTCATTATATTCCTGTTCAGAGGAAATATTCGTAGTGCTCTATTTTTTTGGGGTTACCATGATCTCTTTTTTAAATTTCACCTAAGTGCCCTTTTTCTTCTTTGAAGAGGAGCCCTGGATGGTCTTTTTACTCTCATAATCTTCATCATCCTCAAAATGCAAGCCCGTGCTATCCTCTGTGTCTGAGGGGACATAGTGCAAGCCTGAAACCTCCATTTCCTCTTTCTGGTTCACCTATTTACCCATAATCTTGGCTTTAAAGTAATCATAGATGAGAAATAAGAGCCCTTCATGAAGTGTGGAGTTAGCTATGACTTTTTCTCTATAACCATTAATATTATCTTTTATGGAAGCATAAAGGTAAAAGGGGATATAAGCCTACATGCCATGGCGAAAATGATTCAAAAGCACAAAGTGGTGGGTGCGGATTCTATGAAACCTAGATTCCAAGGTTATGTAGTAGATGATGGCACAGAGCACAAACCACCATAGAATTTTCAGCCCATAAGGCAAGTAATGGGTGCCGACTTTGGTGAGCTCACTCTTTTCCTCTTTGTCTCTCACAAAGTCATTGATAGCAACATCCGAGATCTTTTGGTCTCTGTAGAATTTCTTCCCAACTATGGGAATCCCCGTGACCGCCGAGATAACTTCTTCTGTCACAGTGAACTTTCTACCCTCAATTTCAATGCTACCTTCATCCTAGTTTTTGACAAAGAGTTTAGTAATAGACGACTTCCCACCATGTAGTCTTTCTATAAAGGTAGAAATGCCTTCATTTTTTAGGTACTTCTAAAAATTTCTCCACCTTTTCCATTTTTTACCATCCTTCACGGGCTCCCTCTTGTGCCTTTCTCTGCCCATAGCTGAAAGATTCAGAGTCATTAACACGGGCAAGCTTTTGCAAAAATCTAATTTCTCAGAGTAGTTCCAGAAATGCCAACTGTTGTGCCTTATGTCATAAGTTACCTCTTTACTTTCGAACACCCATAAAGTGTGTGGGGTTTGATAGTAGTTATTACCCTTATATCCTGTCATGTACTTTCCTTTTATGGCGACACAATTTCCTAGCTTAGATTTCATGTTCATTATTACATTTAATTTTTCCCTCCTTCCCAAGGATTTGGTCATGATCGACTAAATCCAAGGCTTCACATTGTATATCTTTTCCGCAATGCCAGCGTATCTGCTTGTCACTTCGCACTGCCCTGTTGGAAAAGAAATCGACAACTTGGTTGCCTTCTCTAAACACATGGGTTATGTACACCCTATCAAAGGAATTTAAAAGTCCACGTGTCTCCTCTATCATGTTTTCTATCGTCCATGAAGATGGGTGGATATTGTTGAGGCAGTTGATGATGTTTTTTGAGTCGCCTTCTAACTAGAGTTGTTTGATTCCCAGGTCATGGGCTAACTTAGTAACTTGGAGGGCGGAATTAGCTTCTACATAGTGATTATTTTTAATTCCCAATGGGAAGCTAATAGCAGCAATGCCATAATCAAAGCAATTCTGAATAATTCCACCACTTCCCACCCTTCCTGGGTTGCCTTTTGCAGCACCATCAAAGTTGGCTTTTGACTAGCTTTCCGGGGGACTACACCAAGTGCATCTTTGTCTCTTACCCACAGATTTATTGGGGTTAGCAAGATCTCTATTACCTACAAAAGGGTTAGTATTCCCACATGAGACAAAATTCTCCAGAAGAGTATGATGAATTTTTTCAAAAATGATTTTGGGGTTGGCACTACAATCCCTGAAGATGTGGTTATTCCGCTCTTTCCATATGCCCCAGAAAAGATGAGGAAACACCCAGAACCATATTTTCTAGAAGGCTATTTTATTCAAGGGCTAGGTCTAGTTAAAGAATAGCTCCTTGACTGAGGAGGGAAAGCACCATTGCAGACCAAAAAGAGAAAGGATAAACTACCAAACAGAGCTGGTAAAATTGCAGTGAATAAAGATATGGTCCGCCGATTCTGCTTGACAGTGACATAAGGCACATCTATTAGTAATAGGGATGCCTCATTTAGTTAGGTTGTCAATAGTGAGAATAAGGTTTTGGATCAAGAGCCAGAAAAAAACATTTATTTTCAGAGTAAGGCCAAGAAGCTAGGATTTTTCCCAGAAGGGTGAGGCGTCTTGGGTAACAAGAGTAGAATATTTAGAGGCCACATTAAAGGATCCATTTGGGGAGCCTTCCCATAGTAGGGCATCTTGGTGCTAGGATAGTTAAGTAGCATTGAGGGTCTTAAGGAGATGAGTTAAGTCCTGGGAGACAGAACCAAGATTCACCCAAGAATTCACATTTCTGAAATTGTTGACCCTATCCCCATAAAGCAAGGTACATGCTTCCTTCCACTAGTTGAAAGAGTCAATATCTTTTAAAGGTTTAGTGAAAAGCCAATTGTCATTCTATAAACTGACACAATGACTATTACAACCTTTCCATCTCGCTTTAGATTTGGCCAGGTCTTTGGCCTTGATTAGGTCATTCCATATGCTGGATCCTTTTGGGATGTCTTCATTCTCAAAGAAGGAGTGCAAAGAGTTATTGGGAAGATATATCTCCTCAAAGTAATCACGCCATTCCCCATTACTTTAGAATATACACCAAATTTTTTTCACTTGGAGGGCCTTGTTGAAAGGATTTATTCTTCTGATACCAAAGCCTGAATCACTTTTGGGGAGACAAATTTTGTCCCAAGCAGTCAAAGGGATGCGCTTATGCTCTTATGCCCTAGACCAAAGAAATATTCTTCGGATTTTTTCCAAAGCATCCACCACCTTAGCAAGGATGGAGAAAATACTAAGGGTGTAGGTGGGGAGGTTTTGGAGAGTAGACTTGACCAGTTGTATCTTTCCTGCTTGACTTAGAATAATACCCTTCCATCTGGCCAATTTTCTGTTAAATCTGTCTATGAGTTTGTTCTAGAATTCTTCCAGGGGCTTAGCTCCAAGAGGAAGGTCTAAGTAGGTGGAAGGGAGGGATACTATCCCACACCCAATGATTTCCTCCATTCTTCTTTGTCTGACCTCAGGAGTGTTGATAAAGAATAAGGAACTCTTATTCCAGTTGATGGATTGGCATGTGGCTCTAATGTAGGAATCCAACAAGTTTTTAACAGCTCTAGCCTCATTCACCATAGCTTCCCTGCCTAAGATGGTGTCATCAATGAATTTTTGGTGAGAAAATACTGAGGCTCCAGAAGAAGGCCTGATGCCTTTGAGCTTCCCTGCACCTTTGTGAGCTGAAATAAGTCTACCCAAGTATTCTGCCAGAATAATAAAGAGAATAGGGGAAAGAGGGTCCCCTTGTCTCAGGCCACTCAAGGAACTAAAGAAAGCTGAGGGAGAGCCATTTACTAGGACCGAGAAGGAGGGTGAGGAAATTAGCTGGTGGATGATGAGACAAACTTTGCTATTAAATCCATAAGCACCCAACACCTTCATTAGGAAGGACCAATCCACATGGTCATAGGCTTTGGATAGGTCAAGCTTGAGCAAGAATCCTTCCCCATTCCTAGCTTCTAAGGAGTGAATCACCTTGTGCACCACCATGATAGAGTCCAAGATTTTTCTACCAAGTACAAAACCTGACTATTGTTGAGCAATAATGAAGGGGAGTAAATGAAGAATTATTATAGTGATCTCTTTGGAGATAATCTTAAAGCAAAAATTGCAAATACTGGTAGGTATAAAAATATCAATGGAATCCACCCCCGAGACTTTTGGAATAAGGACTAAGAAGGTGGCATTAAGTTCTTTAAGAAGATTTCTAGAACCAAAGAATTCATGCACCGCTTTAACTAGATCAAACTTGACAATTTCCTAGAACTTGTGGAAGAAAAACATGGGGAATCCATCGAGGCCTGGAGCATTACCCCCTGGAAGAGAATCCAAGGCCTTTTTAACTTCCTCCATGTTAGGAATAGCACAATCAGCTTTATTTTAATTTTTTGATATGATCGAAGGGATGTTGCCCAAGAGCATCTCCTAGTCAAGATCAGACAGGTTAGGGTCTAACAAGAAAAGGGATTTGAAGAAGTCCACTGCCGATTTAGATATGCATTTCTCATCTTGCACCATCTAGTTTCCACTCCTAATAATGTTGATTCAGTTAGCTGTCCTATGTTTCATGCTAGATAAATGAAAGAAATAGGTGTTTCAATCCACCTCTTTTAGCCAACTTGATCTAGACCTTTGTTTCCAATACAATTCCTCCTTGCCAATCACATTGAGGTATTTTGAGAGCAGTGTTTTCTCAAGACTCAGGTTATTCTCATCCTAGCCATCCCTCTGGATAACCTCTTGAATAGCTCCAAGGTGAAAGATGGCCTTTTCTTTGGAGGAAAAGATATCACCAAACTCATTTTTATTCTAGAGTTTGATATTGGTTTTAACATTACATCTCAAATATGCATGGATTATAGTTCTATTACAATACATTATATAAAGTTTACACACTTCATTTATTTCTGATTTATTTACAGTCACAACATCTGATAGAAATTATTTCTCTTATCTTCCCATCATATATTTCAAATTATCTCTAAGGTTATGCCAAATATATAGCAATCTAATCACATATTAGGTCATCTCCATACAATATGTTCCCAAAATTAAGTCACCCTCAAAACAAATTTACACATTATATCAAAAACTACTTCACGTATGCCATCTAACTAAGTTGGCCAAAACATAGTAATTATTTCTTCTAACTTGAATTTAAATGTAAAAATCAATCCATGACCATTCCTCATAAATATATGAAAAATATGAACATCAAATAAATTACATACTACTTGATCTAACTTTCGTATACCGAAGAAGAAGATTATCTCTAAACATAGCTTATGAACTAGTAACATTCAAACCCTATAGAATTATCATCTAAAATCCCAAATATACATACTACATTGATGTATGAATGTGTATCAAAAACTGAAAATCAATACCAATACATGAAGAGTCATGTGAAGCAAAACACATATTCATAGTATGTCAAAACTATGAGAGTTCATGTTGCTAGGAAAAATGTAACATCAAACTGATTAAATGTTTGATAATGTTAAGTTGAAGATGATGTAAAACATTAAACCAGTTAGTGGTTTGTATTGTCATTGATGTCAACTTGATATCATCTGTACGGTCATATACATAATGCCAAAGACTTCACAGAATCAATGGAACAGAGGTTATGCTTTCAGCAATGCATAAAAGTCAAGTATTCACTAAGTGACAGACCACACCGACAGAGTGCACACCATCGATAAAGACAGAGATAAAGTCATAGTGATGCCCGACATGAAAGAAAATAGTGTTTTCTGATGAGAAAGAAGATAGTGTTGCCCAACGATAAAAATCCAATGATGCCCAACGGATGGAGAGCTCGAAGCTAACTGAAGTTACAATGACAGAACTGGCAGTTGTCACCGACGATGAACTACAAAATTGACCGACAGAATATGGAGATCAGAAAATGACAAAATATCTATCTGGCAGAGCTTAAGGATAGACTTAATTGATTTTTTTATTTGTTTTATTCAACTACATTTATGCAATTGATTTATACAATTGGCAAGAAGATAACTATGAGATAAATCAGGAGTTAAAGCCATAAATCAAATTGGCTGGATTGTTTTTCATGCCAAGAATCAAGAATCAAGAATCAGAAATAAAGGAATATCGTGTCTATATAAGAGACAAGAATAATTCATTTCTATAAGCAATCAGATATACAGGGGAGTGAATTGAAATAAGATGCTAAAGAGAAACTGGCGAGGAATAAAACTTCATACAGTCCTTATCAATCAAGCTAAGGGAGAGGTAAAGAATTCTATAGACACCGAAGAACAGTGAAGCACAACATCACAGAGTAGAAAGTGTGAAGCACAAAGGAATTGAATTGATACATTGATTAGAGAGGTATTGTACTTAAATAGATCTAAATATCTACAATTCAAAGTTGCATTAGAAATAGGTCATTGTGTTTCAGTTTAACCATTGAAGCATTAAGTCTCTTAACAAAGAAGGACTTAACCATCTTTTATAATTGAGGTATATCCTAACAGATTACCAAAAGGGTTGATTCATGATAGTAGCATCGGTCTTACCTAAAGCCTATTGATAGTCTAAGAAGCTGGCTGATTCAAGGATGGTAGTAAGATTAGCATAAAGCCTATTGACAGTCTAAAGGTTGAATCAAGGATGGTAGCGTAGATGCCAGATACTAAGTGACAACCTATGCATAAAAATCCTCTAACAAGGTCACACTTAACCGTGTGTTTGTAACCTTTAACAGGGTTGGCTCCTAATAGGGCTCACTTTAGAAGAGTGAAAATTTGGGGTACCGGTCCCAGTAGTTTTTTCCCTTAACAGGGTTTCCACGTTAAAATCTATGTGTTATGTGTGTATGGTTTATTACTTTATTGTTTTACATTTCACATATGCATTTTTGGATTGATTGGTTTGCTCTACATATTTACTGAGCTTCGGTAAATAAGTTTTACTACTTATCGGTAATCAAGGAGAATAAGGACAGACAAGGTAAACTAACAGACAATTAATTATTTCAAGTATTTCAAGGCATACATCTTATAGGGACTTAATAATTTGAGGTGTATTGATTGGTGGATTAAAGTTTAAAGGATAAATTTTTGAGGCCACTGATTCACCTCCCCCCCTCTCAGTTATTACTAACAATTGGTATCAGAGCTTGTGTGC
This sequence comes from Thuja plicata, assembly GCA_018584345.1. NCBI lineage: Eukaryota > Viridiplantae > Streptophyta > Pinopsida > Cupressales > Cupressaceae > Thuja > Thuja plicata. Next base: position 3,893,673 of record MU224509.1, read on the forward strand.
TTATAAGGAAGGTTTCAAGACCTAAGTAAAGATCACAAGATGAATAGATGAGATGTGCCCAAGTTGAACAAAGACAACTTTTCTTCATGGCAAAGTAGAATAAGACTCCCCTTATAAGGTATCGGCAATGATATTACTCAATACTTAGATACTGAATATGTGTTGCCTAAAGGACCATTGATGGTAGATCAATTAAGAGTAAAGCATGAACATAATTGCATGGTTATAGAGCTTTGTTCCTCACTCTTTGATGCTAAATTTGAGGATGTCAAAGATTGAAAAAATGCAAAGACAATGTGGGATAAGCTAAAAATTGTACATGGAAGTGATACAAATATTCTGAGAGCTAAGGCATAAAGCCTTAGAGGAAAGTTTGATGATCTTAGAATGAAAGAAGGCGAAAACATCACTTAGTACAACACAAGAATAAAAGAAGTAGTCAATGCTATATGAGGCGTTGGAGGTACACTTGAAGAGGAGACAGTGGTAAGTAAAATATTATGAACCTTATTTCATGCATATGCTATTAGAGTCTCTGCTATTCAAGAAATGAGAGCAGTAGCAAACAATACAGTCACTCTTGATAGCCTGATTGGTAGATTAATTTCATTTGAGATGAATAATTTTGATAATAGTGTCTTACCAAGTTTAGAGTCTGCATTTAAGTCCTCTGTGAGAATAAGAAAATCTAGTCAGAGACGCTCATCTAGAAGAGACAGTGAAAGAAAGAGTGAAGAAGAAGATCTAGATGAAATAGAAGCACTCATGGCGAGAAGAATGCAAAGAGGCAAAGGTAAATACAAAGTCAAGTTACCACTTGTATGTTTCAATTGTAAAGAGATTGGACACTTTGCTGCAAGATGTCCTAACAAAAGAAAAGATGACAGAAGTTTTAACAGATCTTTTGAGAAGAAATCTGACAGAGGTGATAACAAAGATTACAGAGGTTACCGACAATCATAAAGAAATGATACTCGAGATTACAAGGATAAAGGAAAGAAGGCTAGCTATCTAGTTGCTTGCAAAGATGAAGATACTGACACCGAACTAGATGATGATATCGAGACAATATTTTTAGTTGTGAAGGATGAAAGGTATGAAGAAACTGTACTCATATCTAAGATTAGTAAGAATGATATCTGCATTATAGATAGTGGTTGAACTCACCATATGACCGATGACAAAGAAAATTTTAATACTTTTGAATACTATAAAGGTGGTACAGTAAGAATAGGAAATGATACACCTTGTTAAATTGAAGGTAAAGGAACAGTAATGCCGAATAACCTGATTAAATATGAAAATGCTTATTGGGTAAAAGGATTAAATTATAATCTGTTGAGTGTTTCTCAGTTGAATAATTCAAGTCACAGAGTAGCATTTGAGAACAAGAAGGCAAATATCTTCAATGAATCAGGAAAACTGATTGGTACCGGTGAATAGACCAAAGGTAACTTATTCTATCTGAATGATACTTAACCCACTTTCCTGATGACTAGGAATGAAGACATATGGTTGTGGCACAAAATACTGTGTCATGTGAATTTTGACAACATGATGAAAATAAGCAGGAAAAGAAGTGTAAGAGGCTTACTGACAATGACGAAGCCAGACAACATCTTGTGCAAAAATTGTCAAAAAGGTAAAATGACAAAATCTAGTTTTAAAAGTAAAACCCATACATTTGATTACATTCTAGAATTAGTTCATACTGATTTATGTGGACCAATGAGGACAAAGAGCTAATATGGAGATAGATATTTTATTCTCTTTGTTGATGATTATTCTAGAATGATGATAGTCATGTTTCTAAAAGAAAAATCAGAAGCATTCAATATGTTTAAATGGTACTAGGCTATGGTAGAAAAATAGAGTGGTAAGGATCTAAAATGTTTAAGATTAGATAGAGGAGGAGAATTTATATCAGAAAAATTCACTAATTCCTGTAATGAGCATGGTATAAAAAGACAGGTTTCTGCACCAAGAATACCACAGCAAAATGGGATTGCTAAAAGAAGGAACAAATAAATAATTGATTGTGCAAGAAAACTGATGATAGAGAAGGACATCACCCAGATCTTCTAGAGGGAAGTTGTTAGCACTGTTGTCTTTACACTTAATAGAGTAAAATTGAGAAGGGACTCAAAGAAGACTCCTTATGAGCTATGGTATGGTAAAACACCCAATGTAAGTTACTTCAAAATATTTGGCAGTCAATGTTATGGCTTAAAAGATAAAATAAATGGAAAGCTCGATGCCAAAAGTGATGAAGGTATTTTTCTGGGGTATTCTACCAAAAGAAAAGCTTTTAAATGTCTACTCAAGGCTTGTAACAAAATAGTTGAAAGTGCAAATGTGAAGATTGATGAATTTGCAGAAAAGAATGAACTTGAAAGCACAAAAGAACCAAATGACTACAAAATGTTTGTATACTATGAAGGACCCATAACTCTACCTGAGAAACAGTGCTTAAATCTAGAACAATGGAATGTTGCAACCGACGGTCAGAATGTTGTTACCAATGGTCAGGATAATGATCAAAATGATGTGCAAGGTAATGAAAATCAAATCTATACACAAAGAGATGTACCTATAATTGAAATATATGTAAGAAGGAATCATCCAAAGTACCAGATCATAGGGGATAAGAAAGCTAGTACAAGAATAAGAAGAAACTATTTAAACTCAAATTGCTTAATTTGTGAGTTTGAACCAAAATCTGTCAATGCTGCACTAGATAATGAAGAATGGACAAGTGCTATGAATAATGAGATTGAACAGATTGAGAAGAACAAGACATGGTCACTTGTGCCAAGACCAGATGACAAGAATGTCATCGGTACAAAATGGATATTCAGGAACAAACTGAACGAGAATGAAGAAGTCACAAAGAACAAAGAAAGACTAGTATGCAAGGGGTATGCACAAGAGGAAGGTATAGACTATGGAGAAACCTTTGCACCCATTGCTAGGATAGAAGGAGTAATAATTTTACTTTCTTATGCTGCATACAAAGGATTCAAAGTATATCAAATGGACGTCAAGTCAGCATTCCTAAATGGAATACTTGAAGAAGAGGTATATATTGAGCAACCAGAAGGGTTTATGGATCCAGACAAGAGTAACATGGCATGTAGACTTCAAAAAGCCTTGTATGGATTGAAGCAAGCTCCCAGAGCTTGGTATGAATGAATTCATTCCTATCTAATAAGTATTGGATTCATGAGGACTAGTGAAAACAATAATCTTTATTTGAAAGAAGATACTAATGCTAACACTTCGATTGCTAAAATATTTGTTGATGACATCATATTTGGAGGCAATGATATGCTATGCAAATCATTTGGTGATGAGATGAGAAAAGAATTTTAGATGTCTATGTTTGGAGAGATCAAGTTCTTTCTTGGTCTACAAATCATTCAACAAAGTGAAGGTATTTTCATCACACATTCCAAATACATCAAAGAAGTCTTGAAAATATTCAAGATGGAAGATTCCAAACCGGTTGGAACACCGATGGCTACTAGATGCAAATTAACAAAGGAAGACAAGACAATAGAGGTAAATCAGACTCTATACAGATCAATGATAGGAAAAATCATGTATGTTGTACACACTAGATCAGATATTGCACATGTAGTAGGAATTGTTGCTAGATTTTATACTAACCCCAGGGAATCACATATAACTGCTGTGAAAAGAATTCTAAGATATCTGAAGAATACTGAGGAATTTGGCTTATGGTATAGAAGGCAAATTTGAACTGAAAGTGTTTACCGATGTTGATTGGGCTGGAATTCTTGATGACCAAAAGAGCACAACTGGAGGAGCATTCTTTATGGGTGACAGACTTGTCACATGGATTAGCAAGAAGCAAGGATGCATCTCTCAGTCTACTGTAGAAGAAAAATATGTTGTTGTTGCTGCAAACTTCTCAAATATTACATGGGTCAAATAGTTGCTGGAAGGTATGCATATGAAGATCATAGAACCAGTAATTATCTATTGTGATAACACCAGTGCAATAAATATTTCCAAGAATCTAGTCATGCATGCAAAGACTAAACACATTGCCATCAAGTATCATTATTTAAGAGAACAAGTTCAAGAAAAAGAGATCATACTTGAATATGTGCAATAAAAAGAATAATTGGTTGATATCTTCACCAAGCCACTGCCCAAGGATACATTTGAGTACCTGAGAAAAAGACTAGGGGTCAAACCCATGTCTACTAGTCAGTAAAAGGACTGAAGGCTGCATCAGCCATTTATTATCAGAATATCATTCATGATTGATTCAAGAAAAAAAATAACTTCAAAGCTACATCTATATACAGAAAGGTATATATCAAAACCCAGCACCAGAACATATTGTTATATTGATGACGGATAAGGGAAATTCAAGGAATATATTATGGCTAGAAGAAATTGTTTGACAAAATGTCTGATATTTGACAAATATTTTTTTGGCATTGTTGTCAAATGGAGAGAATGTATCTATATTATCATCATAAACTATTCATTATCAGATTACTCCAAGCAAGGAGAGATCATATCCATAGGGAGAGAATTTGTTTAAAAATTTGCAAATCAAAGATAGTGACATCAAGAAGTAGAAAAGTCAAAAGAGAGAAATTGACACAAACAAAGGACACAACACATCGAAAAAAAAACAAGGAAAGCTACAAAAATCAAATCTAAGCTAACACAGAGCTTACCGATGGTCAGACATTTTTATCAGTTATAAAAAAAAACTATTTGGTAATTTGATGAATCTCAACAACTATATTTCATGTTGTATTAGAAATAGTATAGTGTGATAATATAGCATGTTGTGATCAATGCCAAAGGGAGAGATTGATGACATGTAACTGATTGAATGTTTCATAATGTTAAGTTGAAGATGATGCAAAACATTAAACTAGTTAGTGGTTTGCGTTGTCATTGATGTCAACTTGATATCATCTGTACGGTCATATACATAATGCCAAAGACTTCAGAGAATCAATGGAACAAAGGTTATGCTTTCAGTAATGCATAAAAGTCAAGTATTCATTACGTGATAGACCACACCGATAGAGTGCACACCATCGGTAAAGATGGAGATAAATTCACAATGATGCCCAATGAGCAAGAAGATAGTGTTGCTCGACGAGAAAAATCCAATGATGCCCAACAGACGGAGATCCCAAAGCTAACTGAGGTTACACCGATGGAACTCGCAGTTGTCACTGACGATGAACTATAGAATTGACCGACAGAATAGAGAGATCAGAAAATGACAAAATATCTAGCTGGCAGAGCTTAAGGATAGAATTAACTGATTGTTTTATTTGTTTTATTCAACCACAGTTAAGCAATTGATTTATACAGTTGGCAAAAAGATAACTATGAGATAAATTAGGAGTTAAAGCCGTAAATCAAATTGGCTGGACTATTTTTCATGCCAAGAATCAAGAATCAAGAATAAAAAATAAAGGAATATCGTGTCTATATAAGAGACAAGCATAATTCATTTTCATAAGCAATCAGATACACGGCGGAGTGAATTGAAAAAATACGTTGAAGAGAAACTGGTGAAGGATAAAACTTCATACAATCTTGATCAATCAAGGTAAGGGAGAGCTAAAGAATTCTGCAGACACTGATGAATAGTGAAGCACAGCATCATAGAGCCGAAAGTGTGAAGCACAAAGGAATTGAATTGATACATTGATCAGAGAGGTATTGTACGTAAATAGATCTAAATATCTGCAATTCAAAGTTGCATTAGAAATAGGTCATTGTGTTTTAGTTTAACCATTGAATCGTTAAGTCTCTTAACAGAGCAGGACTTAACCATCTTTTATAATTGAGGTATATCCTAACAGATTACCAAAAGGGTTGATTCATGATAGTAGCATCGGTCTTACCTAAAGCCTATTGAAAGTCTAAGAAGGAGACTGATTCAAGGATGCTAGTAAGATTAGCATAAAGCCTATTGACACTCTAAAGGTTGATTCAAGGATGGTAGCATAGATGCCAGATACTAAGTGACAACCTATGTATAAAAATCCTCTAACAAGGTCACACTTAACCATGTGTTTGTAACCTTTAACTAGGTTGGCTTCTAACAGGGCTCACTTCAGAAGAGTGAAAATTTTGGGTACCGGTCCCAGTGGTTTTTTCCCTTAATAGGGTTTCTACGTTAAAATCCATGTTTTGTGTGTATGGTTTATTACTTTATTGTTTAACATTTCACATATGCATTTTTGGATGTATTGGTTTACTCTACATATTTACTAAGCTTTGGTAAATAAGTTTTACTGCTTATCGGTAATCAAGGAGAATAAGGACAGACAAGGTAAACTGACAGATAGTTAATTATTTCAAGTATTTCAAGGCATACATCTTGTAGGGACTTAATAATCTGAGGTGTATTGATTGGTGGATTAAAGTTTAAAGAATAAATTTTTGAGGCCACTGATTCACCCCCCCTCTCAATTATTACTAACAATCAATACCAGTACATGAAGAGTCATGTGAACCAAAACACATATTTAGAGTATGTCAAAATTATGAGAGTTCATATGGTTTTATTTGAAGTTGAGTCATTGCAAGGGAAGATGATCCAAAATATACCTTATTAAAAAAATTACAAATGTCTAAACTATTATTTTTAGAAGAGGAAAACTACCTAGTATAAGAATCAATTAATCTTCTACTATCAGTCAGAAACGACAGGGGTAATGTTTTATGGATATCTTCAAAGGATATAGAAACCTATGATTAACAATAACAAATTTTGATGTATGGGTTATCCTTGAGTTTCACATTTGATATTTTCTATTTGAATTTCAATTCAATATCGTTGTTTGATAGTGACATGAGCCAATTTTTGAACAATGGAGCAAACTCAGGGCCAAGTGTGGGGATAATTTCTTTAGTTATAGAAGCAAATTCACACGCTCAAGTTGTACCCAAACAAAAACATGGCCAATGTCATTTTTTATTTGAAAATATTAGCATGCCTAGTTCTTATGCGATGGATAGTTTATCTTTACCACAACAAAGTGGTCTACAACATGGCTTGAGTCTAATCAAGACCAATCATTGTAGCAACAACAACTTCAACGTATCAATAATGGTAGAAACAAGGAGTGCCAACTCTAACTTCATAGAAAATAAATATAGTTGAAGATACAAAGAATAGTAAGCAAGCATATGAGTTCATCCATGGCTTGGTGATGTAAAAAAATTATAGTTTGTGGAATCTAGAATAGTTGGACTTATATATACAAAAACACATAATGGCTTCGCAAAAATTTGGACATCAATAGTGATCAAATGGTCATATGTATGCATCATCTTTAGCTCAACATATTTTCTTAGTGTAATTATTTCTATTAATTTTAATATATTTTATGGTCTTAGGCCTTTAACCAATAAAATAAAATAATATATTTTGTGTAGTTTCTCATTCATTTAAGTGGCACAAAACATGGCCAATTTTATGCATTTAGTTTTTATTAACAAATCTTTTAGAATCCATATGTGATAGATGATACAAAATTACCAGAAATACTACTACAATCATGAAAACAACTAAAATTACTCCTATTTTTGGAAAAATAAAAAGATACATACCCTAAAGATCATAATTTAGCCATGAAATCATTTTAAATGTTCAAATCACATCAAGATGCAAGAGAATATTATACTAGAGATATGGGAGAAAACAACTTGCAATCTCTTAAAATTAGAAACTAAAAATCTATACTAGTACACAAAATATAGTACAATGCTAGAATTTATAAAATATCCACTAAAATAAAGTCTAGTACAAGTAATGAGCATTATCAAAATATTACATATAAATAATGAATTGAAATCACATACACATTAGAATATGTTTCTTATGGCTGAAGTACGAAAAATAGTAAAACTAAAAGAAAAAAGATGTACACTATTTAGCAACGAGAAAAAGAATGTATGCAACTCAATATCATAACCTATTTATATAAAAATAAATTATTAAATTAAATTGTTAAATAAATTAAAATGTTTGTCAAAAAAATCATTATAAAACAATGCACTAAGTGCAAAGGATCATTTAAATATTCAAATAGAAAATATTTGAGGATACAATGCTATCTTGGTGTGTAAAACAACTCTAAGGGCCCGTTTGGCGCATGGAATTAACTTATCCAGAATAGGCCTATTCTAGAATAAGGGCCTATTCTGGAATTAATTAATGCTCAAAACGAAAGCTGGAATAAGCTATTCTGCGTTTGGATCC
>MU224509.1:3902973-3915035 GCA_018584345.1 Thuja plicata
CAAATCCATCTTCCAGGTCAACCAAACAGTCCCAAAAAATGAAAACCAGGGTTTGCATAACCAGGCTATGGATAACCATGATTTGTTTCATTTTCCAATTCCCCAACCAAACGGGCCCTTAGAGAATCAAGGAAGTGAATAAATAATCCCTTGAGAGTGAAAAGAAGTGTGGATTGAAAGGGTATAGAAACAATGACACATAAAATAACTAAAAGAGTATGGAAAGGACTGAGAGACAACGAGAGAGAATCCAAACACTAATGAAATTTGGAAGAGGATCAAAATAGAACTAAAACCCGGAATGAAGAGCCTATAATAGACTTCTTATCATTACTTTTTCTAATAAATTTTTCATGGGAAGTCTCCCTGGTAATTAGAATAATCTGACGTTACGTCCATGCTGTCTTTTTTGTTAAGGACAAGTTTGACTGGTTTGTGAAGGAAGCAAGATCTCCTCGCGCCGTCCACACCTCTTTAGGGTTCATTCAACATGCAACTTGATATTGTGATGCGATTGAGTGGGCAATACAAATCGAGAAGCTAGTAAAGATGTGATAGTATCCTCAAATGGGACCTCCACAATCAAAAGAATTATCCTCTCAACGGCGTAATGACATGCAATATGCCAAGACTGTCGCATTCATTATGTTTCTTAGCCTACGATGCTGCGTATTTCAATGATATAATTTCATTTCTCTTTTCGTACATCATTTTTTGTTACCCCAGTTTCAAATACGTGCATTTGCTTGATATCAGAAGAAAGAGATGTTAATCTATGTGTTCTCAATTTTATCAGCTTTGTCTTGTAATCTAGGATTTCAGCCATCTGTTGGTCCTGGATTTTTAAGAACTTATGATGGCTTTTCATGTCACAAGTTTTGATAGCTATTTATGAATATGCTGGGAAATCGGAACATGATCCAGGTCTATCTCGACTATTTTTTTGCTTTTCAGTACAAACTAGATCTGCCTTCACGAAAAGTTATTAAAAAAAAAAAACCGGTAGGGCAACATAGACAGTAGAAACTAGATATGGACAATGGTATATTCAAAAGGATATATAGGATACCATTTGCAACATATCAAACATTTCATTGTTTCTTCTGTTTTGAGGATTTCGCAATATGCAAGAAAATTGATAGGTGCCAAATTTTTCCTTATCGTTGTATAATTTACTTTTTCGATTTTCTTATGTCATGTCGTTCTTGCGTAGTAACTCATTTAACCTTAGGCCCTCTTTGGTTCATGGAATTGGGTCGGAATTAGAAGAAACAAAAATTGGAAATGGGAAATATGCAGTTTGTGTCAACATCATCAAACTGGAATATGGATTTGGTAATTCTATTTTGCCGTCAAAATTGGCATTACAATCTTCCATCAAAATAGGTGGAATTGGAATTTGAATTCCAATTCCTCCAAAATCAGAATTTAAAATATAATGGATTTGATGTACTGTCGGGTCCATCAACTGAAATGAAGCACGGTCCGTGATTCATTTGCATTTGCAAGTAGATTTTTCTGGTGCATGGAGGTAGGGTTTTTAGACAGTGATTGGAAATTTTGGTTGACTTTGTTTGGAGGTATGCTCTGTTCATTTCATTCATTAGCGGTATTATAAGGTTAAATTAATCATAGTTGGGTTTAGTTTTTCTTCCTCTATGAATATTGACATTATAAGGTTAAATCAATTGTAGCTTTTTGTTTCATGAATGAATCATGCTTGACAACGAGTATATGAACAACATACCCACTTCTTCCACAAAAATGTGGTGGACAAAGTACACCACTTCTTTCAATAGGCCACAATCTCATCTCTCTTGCTATTGATGTTTCTCTAACAAGTGACTGTCTTTAGAATATCCATTCAATCTCTTCGATTTGGTGTAGGTGAGGAAGAACATATTTTCAAAGCTCACACTCCACACAGACAGAGTGGCTGTTGGCCTAGAATTTGGTTTGTCGCATGTTCTATAAATGGGGTTCATCATATAATATAGAAACCCTATTGTTTTGACACACAAACAACCGATATTTTTTTTAATGATTGCTTATGTTGTTTGAAAATCAGCCTCAACCCCATCAACCTTAGAAGCTCTATAGAGAGAGACCAAAACATGTTGCCTATATTATCTGGTTACAAGTAGATTATTTATCTAAAAATGACTAACATAACATGGGAAAACCTAAATTAGAAAAACCCCATTGTTAGTTTTTCTTGAGAAAAAAATTATTGTCTGATGTTTAAAATAGACATTTTGATCTGCCCCAAAATGAAAATGGCTAATCCAATACTCTTTTATTAGTAATATTGGTAATTTTTTATGTATATGTCTCAATGTAGGTAATACATTGCTGCAACTTTATTCCTATGAGATCGTGGTCACCGTGTAACAATCTCATCAGTTGTACCTAAGAATTAATCGTGGGATTTTACATGGATGTGATATATAAACTTCTTATCCCTTTGTGATTAGGTATACACTTTCCACATTAGTAGGACATTGTTTAGAGTTTAATGGCATGATGACTTTCTTGTTGCAATTCTCAAAACTCATAGTTTGATGTTTAAAATAGATATTTTCCTTTTCTCCAAAACAAAAAAGGTTAATCCAAATGTACCTTAGAATTGATCTCATACACACTATCATATACTAATAGGTTGTTGCATGCAGGTGAGACATAAACTTCCAATCCCTTTGTAATTAGGTATATATCTTCCACATAAGTAGGTCATTGTGTGAGTTCATTGGCATGATGACTTGCTTATTTTTCTCAAAATTCATTGTCTAATAATAGACTTTATTCCTATGATCTCATGGTCACCATGAAGCATCTCCCCAATTTTACTTTAGAATCAATCTCATGCACGCTACCACATACTTATAGGCAACCATCTCTACTCTAGAGAACCAAGAGGTGCACCTGACATATTATGAATTGAATTCCTAAGAAGACCATGTTTTCCCACAACAAAGACATCCATCAACTGATAGTCATTATCCAACTACTATATCTCTATTGTAATTCATAACAATATGACAATTTGGATGCACAGATGGACTTCATAAACACCTATGACTTATCGGGTATAGAGAAACACTATCATTCTCTATTATTTCTAACTATACCATGTTCATATTGTTAGGAGTAGTAATAGAGAAACACTAGTCGGATAATGACATGAAATGAAAGGAAAATAAACTGGATAGACCCGAAAGTGCATCAAATCCATTCTATTTTCAACACAAATTTTGGTGGAATTGGAATTCAAATTCCTATCCCACTTATTTGGATGGAAGATTGTAATGCTGATTTTGGGGGTAATCTGTCATTAAATATACAATCATAAATTGTTTTCAAGGTAGGAATTAAGTTGTAGAGCATCCCTTAGACTCATATCAATCTCCAAGATGCTATAACACACAATTCACTATCTATTGAATCAGACTCCAATGCATCTAACTTCCTGCACACATCCCTTGTTAGTTTCAACACTTTGTTAAGCCCCAAGTAAATTTAATCTTTATACATCTGCCTTTCAACTACTCAACCAAGACAATATTTATTATCACTATTCATAAACATAGTAAACCTACTTTGTCTAAGTAAGACTCTTAGGACTATCATTGTTCTTCCTTCAATGTCTTCAGAATTGTCCACACAACAAAATTATAAGTAGCATCCATCAATAATGTGCACATAGATCAATCACTAAGTAGGAATTTATTTACAATGGTCATCACAATACAACCCAAGGTCCAATGTCTAATAGCAACTTTGAAAGTTGCATGTGATTTTCCTTGAGAACAGTCACCAATCTACTCCATGGTAATGAATGAGGGGTCAAACTCCATGAGATGATATTATCATTAGTGTTATATATTCATACATAGATGCATTTACACCATGCAGTAGAGCATAATGCTAAGATGTTTGTATCATTCCTACCTTGGAGATAATCTATAAGATGTTTGTATCCATTCTCATTCATATGTTGCATAATGGTAATGGCATGACTATGTTATTTCTTGTTGATATTATTCATTGTCATTCATGTTATTATTCATTGCCATTTATAATAGAGAAAGATGTGATTCATATAGTTCTAACTCCAGTAAGTCATTGATAAACAAAATGTGTTAATGTATAGTAACTAGTATCATATGGTATATGGATCATGGAAGATTATCAATTATGCACAGTTACAACTATACCCCATGATACTAGTTTGATAAAGACTTACTAAAGTTAGATCTATATGAATCATGAGTTTCCCTATTAGATGTCTGCAATAATAATATCAATGATAATGAGTAATAATCTATCGACAACAAAAAGTAGGTGTTGGAGAAATTTATATAAATTGTACTAGATGAAGTAGCAACATACAAAACTATATATGCTCCATTTATGATTAGATGGTCCTACCGAATCACCATTGACCATTATAACTTTGACTGATCTCTCTCTCTCTCTCTCTCTCTCTCTCTCTCTCTCTCTCTCTTAGTGGCTATTTAGTATCTCAAATATTTTTCCTTGTCTACATTCCAGGTCATTGATGGATCTTACCAACAATATAAATATTCAAGGAAGCATAGTTAGGAAGATCACTATTACTCGTCTTCTTGCAATTGTTCTTCATTTCATTGTGGTATCCAAAGAAGTGTCTGGACAATAAGTTAGATTAAAAAATGTGTAAGAAAAGAAGAGATGAAATTGGTTTTTATAAACACATTATTCATTCCAATGAGGTGGATTTTCATGACCAAATTTGCATGAGTACAGGAGCCTTCTTTCAGCTAGCCAATATTCTACAAAAAAAGGAAGTAATAGAGATACGATAAACATAACATTAGAAGAAGAAATAGTGATGTTCCTCCACACCCTTGGCCACAATTTGAGGAATCATAAGATTTCCCATAACTTTGGCCATTCAGAAGAGATAGTAACCCAATACTTCCACAAGATATTGCTAGTTGTCTTAGCACTCCATGTGGATTATTTGTTATCACCTGGTTTAAACACTCCTCCAAAAGCTAGTGGGAAGGCCCAATTTTATCCATCCTTCTAAAAGGTACATCTCCTAGTGGTACTAATTTCTCCATTCAGTGTTAATCCTACTACTGCATGTTCATTTATTTTGTAGTTTTTATTTCTATAGGATTGTGTTGGATCAATTGATGGAACCCATATACCACTCATTCTCGATGTCGACATTCAAAGTAAATATCATTATAGAAAAGGTAACTTGTCACAAAATGTTTTGGGTGTCTATTCGTTTGATAATAAGTTTCAATACATTCTTGCTGGTTGGGAAGGGTTTGTTGTGCAAATAGTCATTCTCTATCTTTATCTCTCTCGAGATTAGATCCACTGGTAGTTCCCTCTGGTATGCCAAACCACATTGTAATATAGTGAAGAATGGAATAAATAGTTTGTACTATATACATTTCCCGTTTAAACAATAAACCACAATGTATGTTTTAATTTTTAACAATATGATTTTTTTGGTAGGAAACTATTCTTTAGTTGATGTTGGATATCCAAATATACAAGGATTTCTCCCTCCTTATCAGTGTACACATTACCACCTGAAGGAGTTTTCAAGAGAAAACTTGATAAATAGTTCATAAGAGTTGTTTAACCACCGATACTCCTAATATTGAAATGCAATAGAGCATACCTTTGGGATTTTGAAGAAACATTTTCCTATCTTGAGGCATCCAAAATCCTATCCAATCATGATAGAAGCACATATTGTTTTAGCATGTTGCATACTACACAACTTTATTACTATAGAGAACAAAACTCCATCCAAAGTAGCTATCAAAGAGGAAGATGATCGTGATGGGATAAATGTACCAATGCTTGAGATATATGGGTTGAGTTAGTGCGATAGGGATGATTGAAGGAAGTTTTGAGATGATATAGAAAGTAGGATGTGGGAAGACTACAAATGTCGAGAGTTTTTTTAGTTTTAGGGGACCTTTATTTGTTCTAAAATATATTTGAATGTAGATACAGTGATATACTTGATGATTTCATTGTTCTTTTGTTTGTATATTCATTCCTAATTGGTTATTGCCTACGCCTCTTGAATTTTTTATTCCTGTTGCATTAGGAGATATAAATAGAATACACCAAGGAGTACCACTTTATGAAGATCAATTATAATTTTTTAATGGTGATGCTCAAATAATATATTATGATAGATCACATATAGCAAATTCTTTGAAATAAAATAATCTTGTAGTCCATTTTTGTGACGATGGTCCTTGGTGTATTCCATTTATTTTTATGATGATAATTCTTAGCATGATTTTGTAGAAGTAATTGATGTGACATATGTTTGGTTTTTTTATTATATATAATTTTATTGATTAATTGGTACTTTTGAGTTTAATTGAGTTATAGTTTTATTGAGTTTTGACATCTACATTTCTGTTAATTAATCTCTCATTTTCCAATATATAAATCTATTACAGTTCTACTAAGAGCTTATGTAATTACATAATCCTTTGATAATTAAAACATGTCTGGAAAATATATAAGGTGCTTACAAGAAACTCATCAGATTGTAAAAGGGTAACATCTTTTTTATATTTATATAGCTCATATTTGCATTTTGCTGATATTTTCCAATAACAGCTAGTGTAGGTGATTTTGTTTACACAACTCATGATGAGCATGGATGATGAGGTTCAAGTGATCAAGGTATCTTTGAAGAAGAAGAAGGTTATGTGGACAAGAGAAATAGAACGAAAGTTTCTAGACTTTCTCCACGAGAAAGATCAGCTAGGAAGAAAAGGTGAAGGGGCTTCAAAAAAGAAGTGTGGACCACCATTGAAAGGAGGTTCAATAGGTACATGAACCGCAATATGTCCATGAAAAATTTAAATAACAAGCTGAAAATAAGGAAGCAAGGTTTCAGAGTTATGAGAGAGTTGAGGAATATGAGTGGTTTTTCATAGAATGAGAGTAATCAATGTATGGATGCTGATGAAAATGTTTGGGATGATATTTTGAAGGTAACATTCTCTTTTGAATCTATTGATCTAAGTAATATTTCCCTCTTATTAAGTTATTAATGAAATACAAATATCTAATTCATTCATTATGCCAACATTTAGAGAAAAGAATTCAAAAATGCGAAAGTGTATAAGCGACAACCCTTCCAATACTACAATGATGTAGCCTTTATTTTTGGTAATGAAATGGCGGAAGGTACCACAACAAAAAAGAATAAAGAGATAGAAGAAGGGCATCATATGGATGAGGGAATCTATTTAGCTTATGATGACGATATCCCTATCAATACACCTCTTAAGACTACAATTGATTTTTATTATTACTTTTATCATTCCAATAAATCTAGTGAAAGAAATAGGAACAATCCTTCAAAATCATCATCAAGGAGGGGAAAGAGGAGGAAGGAAAGCATGGATGGGTCATTGGATGTGATTTGTTAAACTATATAAAAAACTACATGAGGTCCTCAATATGCCTCAAATTATTAAAGTGCATAAATCTAATTTAGATAATGTTTTTGATAGTGTGTATGAGGCCCTCAAAGCCATCCCTAATTTGAGTTGAGGAACTATGTTGAATGCATATGACACTTTTACGGTTTAACTTGAAAGAGCCAAAGGGTTTTTTAGGATGAGTGAAGAGGAGAGAGTCAAGTATATTGAAATGAAGTTTGGAGCTCTCTAGTTTATTTTATTTCAGTTTAAGTCTTGCTATGTAAACATTTGAAAGGTTAGCCAAGATACTTGTTAAATGTTGGCAAGGTTAGGTAAGATAATTGTTATATCACCAACATATAGTTGATATCAATGTTTGACATTGTTTTGTTTTTATAATATTTACATAATGTTAGGAATAAGGTGTCTCAACCTTGGATAATTCCTATTCTTATTATTTGTTTTGTAAAATGTATTTCTTGCAAATAATGTAATTAAGTGTGAGTGTACATGTCTAGTTGGCATGTTTATGTGTCACTCCACTTGACATGTCGGCATCTTGAATTGTGTGTAAGGAGATCATGGCTAAAACGGTTATGATGGATTCCTATGACACGTAAGAGCTATTTCTAAAAGATTCAATGACGGGTGAAGACATGTAATGACATGTGGCAACTGATAAAGTTGAGTACTATACACTCTTCCTATTTTCTCAGAGAATGGTAAAACCCTAATACTGCTATCTTTGGAAGTTGCCCTAAAAAGGAAAGCGCATGATATAAGCATTTTTTAGGGTTGCAGATAGATATAGAAAAAGAGTGTATTGTTGGTATGATCTGGGTTACTGGATTTGTCTTTGAGTGTCGATTGTCTCCTGAAAGAACTTGCATTGCAAGTGTGTTGCAACCGTTGTGTTGAAGACAATACATTGTGTAGGTTTTGGAGTGCTGGGGTTTTTTACCGAAAGGTTTACCCCAAGGTAAATCATTGTGTCATTCTCTATTTTCTGTTTGCATGGTATATGGCTGCAATATATTTGTTAAAGTAGTTAACGAATCTGAAATTGTAAGGATTTAAAAGAATTTGCACAATAATTTCCTTTAGAGATTAGTGTAGGAAGTTGTTTCCGCACCTGAGTTTCCTTCACATACAGTTCTAATGTTGATACTCAAATCATGTGTTCTAATAGTTCACATATGGCTTCTCTCTACCCAAATCGCCATTGATGATTATAAAGATAGATAGTTTAGAATTTTGTTTTCATATGTTGTTTCTCTCTTCCCAAATCACCAATCATGATTAAATTACTACTCTAGCTTGTACATTTTTTGTAGATTGCTCCAACACCTAATTTTATGGTTGGCATCATTTATACATGTCTTCTTGAAGAATTAAAAATAGATATGCTAATATTAATTATGCCTAATGCCACATGGTTATATATTGTTCATGATTTAAATTATTTAATGTAGAGCTATTTCACACATGCTAAAGTATTTTAAACTGTTCAGTTGTATATTGTTCGTGATTGGAATTATTTTGTTAAATTTTATATGTCTGTACCTCTTGAATTTGTTAGCCCTAATCCAACAAAGAATTTAAATAGAATACACCAAGGAGTACAACATGATCAAGATCAATTATACTAATAAATTACATTGTTCTAATGCTGATACTCAAATCATGTGTTATAAAGTATTATAACTGTACATTTGTAATTCTTTAAAACTATTCTGATAGTTCGCATATGGCTGCTCTGCCCAAATCACCATTGATTATTAGAAAGATAGGTATTTTAGAAATTTTTTTCATATATATAGAAGATATAGTTTTTGAAATTACTACTCCAGCTTGTAGATTTTTTGTGTATTTCATATAAAGAGTTATAACTTTTTGTACCAATTTACAAATGCTACAAGCTAGAGTAGTTTATGAAATTACTACTCCAGCTTGTATAGATTTTGTACATTGCTCAAACACCTACTTTTTGCTTGGCACCATATATACATGTGTTCATGAAGAATTCAAAATGGGAAGTTCTGAGACTACACATATATTTTTGATTAAGTAAAACAGGTTTTACAAGGTGCGTAAAACCCAAAATGGAGCTAAAGATAAGAATGTTTTTCGAGATAAAAAGAAACAAAACCAAAAAATGAAATAGGCCACCACATTCCCACACCCAAAAAAACTAATCTACTGAAAATAAAACAACACAGGGACAACCAGAAGAGACATGGAACACAATCAAGTGATGTTCTCCATCAGGCTTGCTACCTTGGACTCGAGGATCTCCATCTTAGCAGCAGATTCCTTTATCTTTTGGAGATCAGTCAGAGTATCATTCTCCTTCTTTTTCTTAGCACTATCCCTAGTCCTCTTACCAAGTCCCTCTTTACTCTTCTCTTTTTCCACACGAGTATTGGCTGCATTTGTTCTGTCAAGTGTTTCTGCCATTTTGTCAATGAGAATCTTGGTATTCTCATTGGAGGCTTTCAGGATGTTGAATCTCTCTTCAGAAATTCTTTTAAGGGTCGCCTCAAACCTTAACATCTTATCCTAATTTTTTGTGAACCTTGTACTCAAATTTGTCTGAGCTTTAGCGGTGCTATCAAAATTGGAGTTGTCTCTCCCTTTTCCTCTACTCTTGAGCTCCCCCACTTCATGGAATAACCACTTAATAGACCTATAGTTGTCCACCATGTTGTTCCTAGCATTATTGAGAAGATTCATGTCTCAGATTTCCTTGAATTATCACTGAGAACCACCATAGCCAGGTCAATCAGCTCCTCTAGCTTAATCCTGCCATCCTCACCTTTGATAACTTTGGGATTAATGACTTCCCTGATTATCCCCATTTTGGTTGTTTTAACATCAAAATTGCGCCAAACCATTTTCCTAGTTAGTGCCATAATGCTCATCCTAGAGCTTCTCCTTCTCCTTATGGCAAGAGCCACGGGATTTTCTATGAGTCTGGTCCTCAAGAGTCTTCCAACTAGTGCTATCATCCCTATTCTTGATCTTTTTTCTTTGGTACTTTACAATGGCAGTTTTCCTTCTCTTTTTTTCCTTTTCCACCGGATATCTCTTCCTCACCATTGGTATTCATCCCTTCCTTATTTTCATTATATTCCTTCTTAGAGGATATCACATTGGTAGTATGCTTTTTGGAGGTGGTCACCATTTTCTCTTTTTTAATTGTATTAATACTGAAAATACACTTCTTAGAGGAGGAACCCAGATTCTTCTTGTTAATGTCATAATCTTCCTGACCCTCAAAGTGCATACCCTCATTATCTTTAGTCTCTGAAGAAACATAATCAGAGCCAGAAACATCCATTCTATCCTCTTTCTCAGCGACTTCCTTCCCCATAATTTGGTATTTAAAATACTCATAAATAACAAGTAAAAGCCCCTCATGCATAGCAGGATTTGTAATAGCCTTATCCCTAAACCCATTGATATTTTCATTAATAGAAGCATATAAGTAGAACAAGATAGAAACCTGCATACCATGCCTAAAGTGATTCATGAGGATGAAGTGATAGGTTATGATCCTATCAAACCTGGTGTCCAGTGTAACATAAGAGATGATGGCCTTCAGGATGAATCTCCACAGTATTTTGAAACCTCAGAAAGATAATAAGTCCCGAATTTGATGAGAGCTTTATTCTCTTCCTAATTCATCACAAATTCATTGATCGCAGAGTCTAAAATTTTATGATCCCTGTAAAATTTCTGTCCACTATGGGGATGCCAATAACAGTGGAGATAACCTCCTTAGTGACCGTAAATTTTCTTCCCTCTATCATCACACTTCCCTCGTCCCAACTTTTCACAAAAAATATAGTCACCGACGACTTCCGTCCATGAAGTATTTCAATGAAAGTGGATATTCCACCTCACTGAAGGTAATTCTAGACCTTAGTTCATCTCCTCCATGGGTGCCAGCAAGAAGTTGAGTCCACTTTTTGGGCAAAAAGTGGAAGTGTTTTTCCTATTTTTCAAATGTGCAGTCAATTGATGTCAAAATTTGAGGCACTTAGAGATTGAATCTCAGAAAAATCTACTAATAGAAAATGTAGTGCTCAGAGTCTAGTTTTCAAATATGTAATCTTTTTTAATACCCACGTGGTAAAAAATATATTTTAGTAGGCATGTTTAAAAACCCCTTTTCAAAATATTTGTTTCAGGACCATACCACACACGTGTATGACCACCCTATTTTGAAGTAAATAAATGAATTTTTGTAAATCCTTCTGGGGAAAGGTAGCTAACACATCAAATATTTGTCAGAATATTTTTAATTTTTTTTTAATTGAATATTTTTTTTTATGAATTTTTAATTGAGTATAAAGTACATTTTCAAAACCTCTGGTGTACAACCACCATAATTTGATGAAAATTTCACTTTTTTGGATTTTTTTTTTAATCTTGAAGGAAATTCTATGTAGATGGGTCACATATAATTTATTTTTTTAAAAACCTAAAATCAAAAAAGTTATTAAAATTTTAGTTAACCTTACTATTTCAACTTTAGGTACCAATTTGGCGTAATAATTATTGGAAAAATACTAAAATTTGTCATATCATTATAAA
>MU224509.1:3931204-3958378 GCA_018584345.1 Thuja plicata
CCATTTTTGAAATGGGCGCCCATTTTATATTTACGACTCGGGCACCTGAACCATAACGGGCACCCATTTTCAGCAGGGGGGTCGATGGTAGCTCTAAAAATGGGCACCCGTCCAGAGAAAAACATAATCACCTTTTGCAAATTGTGAAAATGATTTGCAAAATGATTTAAAACAAATTTTAAATAGTTTTGCAAAATGGGCACCCATTTTTTAAAAAATGGGTGCCTGTTTTGGCACGGGCACCCGAACCAAAATAGGCGCCCATTTTTGAAATGGGCACCCATTTTATATTTACGACTCGGGCACCTAAACCATAACGGGCACACATTTTTTAAAAAATGGGTTCCCGTTTCTATTTTTCAATTTTTTTGGCTGCGGACTTTCGTAGAATCGGCACTCAACTTTGTGCTTGCACCCCCATTTCTCATATTCCTTAGAGGTCTCCCTTTTGTGTCTTTCACCACCCATTGCAATAAAAAAACTTTGTCTCGCGATATGGTGATTATAGCTTAACAGACAATTTCTCATAGTGATATTCCAGATTGTTCTTCTGATATGCGTTAAAAGGTAAGTTTTAACTTTACAAATGGGTACCCGAAAACTATGCAGATGTGACTTGGAGTCATTACTTTTCCTGCCAATCCTATACTTTCCATTTATGGGAAATTCATTGTAAAGCTCAACATTAACTATCATGATTAATGATTTTAATTCCCTCATTTCCATGGATTATGTCGCAATCAACTAAATCCATCACCTCATGTGGGAGGTCTCCTCCATGAAGCCATCGAATCTGATTATTTCTTTTCCTCGCCAAGTTGTCACACCAGTCAGTAACTTGGTTTCTTCCCTATACACATGTGATATGTGTCCCTTCTCAAATGTGTTCAAAAGGTTGTGGGGTTCTTCTATCATATTGGGGATAGTCCATGACGGTGGGTGTGACTTGTTGAGCAAGTTTATAACGTTTCTAGAGTCACCTTCTAGCCATAGTTTTTTGATCCCCAAATCATGGGGTAATTTGGTAACTTGGAGGGCCACATTGGCTTCCACATAGTGATTGGTTTTGGTTCCAAGTGGGAGGATGACATCAAAAGTTCCCTTAACAAAGAAATTTGTGATCACACCACTAGTTCCTGCCTTTCCTAGATTACCCTTGGTAGCACCATCAAAGTTGGCTTTCAACCAACTTTCTAGGGGATAGCTCCAAGTGCAATTCTGACTTTTGTCATAAGTTTTCTTAGGATCAGTAGAGTTGTTTTTTCCTACAAAAGGGTTAGTACCTCCATAGGAAACATGATTTTCCAATAAAGCATGATGAATCTTCTCAAAAAATATTTTGGGAGGAGCACTACAGTCCCTGAAGATATGGTTGTTACGCTCTTTCCAAATTTTCTAGCACAGGTGAGGGAGATCCCAAGTCCATATTTTGTGAAAATCAGTATTCTTAAAAGGCAGGGTCCAGTGGGAGAAGAGGTCTTGAATAGAGGAAGGAAAGCACCATTGCAACCCAAAAACTGAGAGGATGTTCTACCAGACATAACTGTCATAGGAGCAATGAAGAAATAGGTGGTCCTCAAATCCAAAGTGACACTTACAGAGCACACACTTATTGGGGGTCGAGAGGCCTCTCTTTAAAAGGTTATCTATAGTAAGTTTACGGTTCTCAAGAAAAATAATTAAGAAGACATTAATTTTTGGGATAAGGCCAGGGAACCACGCTTTAGCCCAAAATGTCTTGGCCTCCTATTGCATCTGGTAAGAGTAGGTTGAAGAAATCATGATGGTACCTTTTGGGGATCAATCCTAGATCAAGACATCCTGATTAGGGGACAAAGAAATAGAATTGAGAGAAATGGTAAGGGGAGACAAATCCTGGGAGAGAGCGGGAAAGTCCACCCAAGTATTTCCCACTTTATAGTTATAGACCTGGGAGCCAAATTTCTTGTTACACTCATCCTTCCATATTTTATATGTCTCATAGTCCTTCAAGGGACTAAACTGTAGCCAATTGTCATTCCAGAAATTAATAGTTTGGCCATTACCAATTTTCCATTTAGCTTTAGATTTGGCTAAATATTTAGCATTAGGGAAGCCACTCAAGATAAAACAGACTTTTGGGATTTTTTTACAATCAAAGAAATAAATCAAAGAGTCATTAGAAAGATACTTATCTTCAAATAAGTCTCTTCATTCCCCATTTCCATGGAAGATGTGCCATATATGTTTCACTTGGAGTGCCTTGTTGAAATTCATGATTCTCCTGATACCAAGACCTCCAGTGCTTTTATGGAGGAAACAATTATCCCAAGAAATTAGAGGAAATCTATTATGCTCTTCTACCCCTGACTAGAGAAATATTCTTTGAATTTTTTCCATTGCTTCCGCAAATTTACCAGGAATAGAGAATAGGCTTAAGGCATACGTTGGTAGGTTTTGAAGAGTAGATTTAACCAATGAAATATTTCCCTCTTGACTGAGAGTGATCCCCTTCCAACCAACCAATTTCCTATTGAATATATCAATGATTTTGATCGATAATTCTTTAGGGAGCTTAACACCAAGAGGGAGACCCAAGTAATTAGAGGGGAGGGACCTAATTCTGCATCCCAAGATGTCCATAATTCTCCTTGGTCTAACCTCAGGGGTATTGATATAGAAGAGAGAACTCTTATTCTGGTTGATAGATTTCCCTGTGGCTCTAGTATATGAGTCCAGAAGGTATTTAACAACTATGGATTCTCTCACTGAAGCCTCCCCTCCTAAAATGGTATCATCAAGAAATTGCTGGTGAGAGAAAACAGTGATAGCTAAGGATGGTTTGATGTCTTTCAGCTCCCCAATTCTCCTTTTAGTTGTTATCAATCTCCCAAGATACTCATCCAAAATAATGAAGGGAATGGGAGATAGGGGATATCCTTGTCTCAAACCCCTAGAAGCTTTGAAGAAAGTAGAAGGAGACACATTGACCAACATCGCCAACAAGAGAGAAGAGATGATTTGATTGATGATCTTACAATTATTCCTGTTAAAACCAAAAGCTCCAAGCACCTTCAACGGGAAAGACCAGTAAACCCAGTCATAGGCCTTGGAAAATTCCATCTTGAGAAGGAATCCTTCCCTTTTACCAGCCTCTAAGGAATGGATAACTTCATGCACCACCATAATGGATTCAAGAATCTGTCTTCCCAAAAAAAACCCTGATTGCTAGTGAGCAGTGATAGAGGGGAGGACTTTGAGAATTGTGATGGTAATGAATTTGGAGATTATCTTGTAGAAAGAGTTGGATAAGATTGTGGGTTTGAAGAGCTCCAAAGAATCTTCCCCAGAGACTTTAGGGATGAGAACCAGGAAAGTAGCATTAAGTTCCTTAAGAAGTTTTTTGGATCCATAGAATTCATGCACTACTTTGACCACATCACATTTGACTAGTTTCTGGTACCTATGGAAGAAAAACATAGGGAAACCATCTGGGCCCAAGGCCTTATCTCTAGGAGGAGAATCCAAGGCTTTTTTAACTTCTTCCAAATTTGGAATAGCACATAGCACTTTGTTTTTATTTTCTGAGATGATTTGGCAAATCTAGCTCAAGAGGTCCTCCTAGTCCTCTTCAGAGAGGCTTTGGTCTTTATAAAGAAGGGAAGAGAAAAAATCAATAGTTACAGTAGATATGTCTTTTTCATCCTGCAAGATTTGGTTCCCCCTTTTGATGCTACTAATCTTGTTGGCAGCCCTATGTTTCATAGTGGAAAAGTGGAAGAACTGAGTATTTTGGTCCGCCTCCCTCAACCATATGGCTCTAGATCTCTTCTTCCAGTACATCTCTTCCTTCCCTATCACATTGTGGTACTCCAAAAGAAAGTTTTTTTCTTGATGCAATTTGTCCTCATCATACCCGTCTCTCTGTATTTCCTCTTGGAATTGATAGAGATCCAATATGGCCTTCTCATTGGAGGAGAAGATATCCCCAAGCTCTCTCTTATTCCAAAGCTTATTTTTCTCCTGTTACTCTAGGTAAAGCTGACACCTTGAAGATATCCTGTTACTCTAGGTAAAGCTGACACCTTGAAGATCCACATCTAAGAGGGCTTGATCATTAATGAAGTCCATAAGCTCTTGCACAATTTCCAAATCTGGGTTGATCTCTTCCTATTTTTCCCCCTCTCTGAGGGGGTGTTAAAATCCCCCATAATAATTCCTCTAGAAATATCTAACATGGAAGCTATGCTTCTAAGTTTTTCCTAATAAGATCTCCTTTTTTTTGAATTAGGAGCATAGATATTCATAATGTACCAAATTTCATTATCCTTTATATTCATCAAATTCAAAAGTAAAAAAGTACCTTCTTCATGAATGAATTCACCTATGAGGTGTGAAGAGTTCCACAAAGTCATCAGACATCTGGAGGCTCCATCCAAACTGGTGGAAACCATATCCATGGTTTTATAGAATTTTATGCACTCTAGTTTTTCCTTCTTCATCTTGGTTTCCTGGATTACCATTATATTTGGTCTATGATCACTTATCATATTTTGTATTACATCCTTCTTATGTCGACCATCAATTCCAAGAATATTCCAAGAGATTAGCTTCGTTTCATACTGGATGTGCATGCATCCTGGATGGTCTTTTGGGATCCATCTGCTATATTCTTGTAGGCTTCTACTTTCCAAATTTGGCTTGATTTTTTTCACCTTGGTGTTTTCAACTTGACACCCACGTCTACTTTGATCTTGCTCCTAGTTGCTACTGGGGAGACTAGGGAGGGGTCCCTACTGCTATTTTTCTTCTTGACACTAGTCCACTCTACCACCCTCCCTTCTTTGTATTTCACAAAGAGTTATTCCATTATTGTGAGCTACCCCGGGGTGACCAATTTTAGCAGTGCTTCCATTTTGAATACCTACTTTAGTTGTTCCTGCTCTGTGCTAGGGTTTGATTCATGGGCAGAATCACCCATTGGATTGTTTTATGTGGGCAAAAACACTCTAAACTCCAAGGAAGTTTTAGGGGATCCTGGTGCAAATGAGAAGTTGTCCAACTCACATGGGGCGGGGATTGAGTCAATCCCTTCTCCATTTCTCTTCTCTTCCATGGCAATCCTGAGGGTTCCTACATATTGTTGCCTTTCGGAGCAATTTCAGACTCAGTTGAGGGTTGAAACTCCACTCTTTCTGAGGAAATATCATTTTGATGTATGGGGTACACCATTTTATCTTTTTTTTTTATGTATTTTGTTCCCTCTTGTTTCTTTTGTGTTTCAGGGATAACCATTGTTGAATCATTTTTCTTCCAAACTTGGTTTTTGTCTAGTGTATCCCCCACTTGAAAGATATGTTTTTTTTTTTTTTTTAAAGTTTGGGCTTCTGGTACCTGTTCCTTTGTCTTTCCTACTGTCCTTTGAGCCTTCCTATATTTTTCTTGTAATAATAATGGGCACTTTCTGGCCACATGTCTTGCTTTCTTGCAGTGAAAGAAAGCATAGGGAACACTTTCATAATCTAGTTCCTGTAATATTTTTCCTAGTTTGGAATGAACCTCTATGACCTATACCATCTCTTTCCCCTCTTCCACCCCTATGCATAATCTTGCATAGGTTAGACACCTTCTATCCACCGTCACTGTGTCAACCGATAAAATCTCTCCAAAGGATTTGGCTATTCCAGCGAAGATGTCTACATACTAAAATTCTAGAGGGAGTTCTGGAAGTCTTACCTAAACAAGGGCTTGGATATAGAATGAATCATTAAGGTCAAGATTTGGAGACCATTTCTGCAAGATGAGAGAGGACTTTCCTATTTCCCATGTGTTAGCACATAAGATCTTGGAATATTCCTCCTGGCATGAGAACTCAAAAGACAAAAATCCCTTCACCATAGCCTTTATTTTAACTAGGCCCTTTAGGTTCCATTTTTTCTTAGCAAAATCTCTAACTATGTCAATATTAGGCCTCAACCCGAAAAATTTCCCAACTAGAGTAAGAGACATAGTTGGAATATTATGGTCAAATAGTTCATCAAGTAGAGCAATAGTGTACTTACCCTTTTCCTTTTTAAATAGGTCCTTTATAACTTGAAAAAGAGATTTTCCTGTGGGATTTATCCCAAATAGAGTAGACCAAGGACGGTGCCAGGAATAATCTTCCTTGTCACAAGACTAAGCCTCAGAAATCACATTTGGATTAGGAAGAGGGCTTGTTTTTCCCGTCTTCCCCATGTCCACTTTACTTGGATCTTTATGTCTATTGTGTGGGACCCCATCCTTGTTTGTTGTGTCTTCATTATCCTAGTCTACCTGAGGGCCACTTTCACAAGCTCCCACATCGGCAGCATCTGATGCCTGCAACGCCGGTTTCCCACCTACACTCAAATTCAAATTTCCTCCTGCTCCCGGCCCATCTTTTTTTTGAGACTAGACATATATATTGATATTAATGTCTAATACTTGATGATCGTATGTTGTTCATGATTTTAATTATACAGCCTACAATCCATTTTTATGATGGTACTCCTTGGTGTATTCCATTTAAATATAAAGAGGTTAAGAATGAGCAGAATATGGGAAGCTTGATCATTGAATGCATGGTGAAAGGGATTAGTTTTATCTTTTTTTTTTATTACATGACCGTATATTTTCACACCATCATTATGTTATAGGATTTTATTCTTCCCCATCTTCTATGTCTTTCTATAGATGTTACATTCTATTTTATGCCTTATAGAAGGAATTTTACTTCTTCATTTTGGAATTTTGTTCAAAGTTTTCTTCAAATTGCATTTTGAATTTTGATTTTGTTCGGATTCCTAATATCATCAAATATGAAGCATTTTTGTTTTGTACTATGATCGATAATAGTTGTGCTGCTATTTGGATGTTGCTATCTGATATGAGATGTTGTCTCTATTCTATTATGTTTCTTTTTATTGCAATTATAATTAGTATGAATAAACAAAATAATCAACAAAACAAAATGATATATTGCATGAAAGGGCAATCTTTCTTGACATAGCATTGATGGCTTTGGTGAATGTACCTATGTGTCAATGTGGTGATGGCACTTGCATGTTGAAGACCTCACGCACAATGAGTAATC
This sequence comes from Thuja plicata, assembly GCA_018584345.1. Taxonomy (NCBI): domain Eukaryota; kingdom Viridiplantae; phylum Streptophyta; class Pinopsida; order Cupressales; family Cupressaceae; genus Thuja; species Thuja plicata. The sequence continues at coordinate 3,938,298 of MU224509.1, forward strand.
TTGGATGTAAATTTTGGTGTTGCCCAAATAGGAAAAAGGTTTTTAATGGAAATATATTTTATGTTTAGAAATAATGTAAGAACTAATCATTATAGCAAGAACTAATGTAGATTTGGTATTGTAGGGAAATAATGGATGTCCGTACTTTTGGTGGGTCGATGCTACCCCATCTACATCTGTACCTATTGTAGGAAATGAGTGCACCATGTGCAAGGCTTGAGAGGCATCTAGTGCCATCGAGATTACTTCAATGACGAAAGCATAAATCATCTTTCTATGATACCTTCTTTGTGTGATAATCACACTAGTTTGTTGGGATCATGTGCGTAAATATGGTTAAAAGAGAGGGAACAAACTTTGGAGACTGAAAGGTTTTTAGGATTTCATATAGATACGTTCAAAAAATTCTAGTAATGTCTTGAATATTTTTCTATTTTTAATTTGTTAATGATTTTTATAAAAAAATTTCAAAATTAGCTTTATTGAAAAAACTAAAAAAATTATTTGGTTTTTTAAACTTGTTTATGATCTTCCACATGAAAATTTTAAAAATTTAAAAAAAAATTAGGAATTAACCTTATTAAAAAAATGAATAAAATAAAAAATTATTAGAATAAAAAATATTTTAAAAAAATAAAAAATAAAAAAACAACGTTACTCAAATTCCAATTCTATTTTCAATTTTGTGAAACCAAATGCAGAAAATGAATCTTCTCATTCATCTTCTGGGTCAACCAAACGATACCAACTATATTTCAAAAATGAAAAATTAGATTGGAAACTTCCTAAATTGACCAAATCCAGCATTAGATCAAATCCAAGATTTTCTAATTTGTGGAACCAAATGTGGCCTTATGTATTTATTGTAGTTTTTTCCATAGAACCTTATGTATCTATTGTATTTTTTTCCATAGCCTCAAATAGTTCCAACCCAACAATTTAGGCTAGTGTTGACAGTTTAGCAATTTGGACAATGATTCATCTAAACAAGTAATCCAATAAATTTGTATCAACGTTTTCCATGGTCTATGTACTCATAATCCTTAGTAAAGTTGGTTTTACCCATTTTAAGTTTCATAGTGTTTATATTTGAGTAAATAAGTTTATGTTGTATTCCACTTTTATTTTATTTGATTGTAGGAAAATTTATCATTTCAATATTTTCTATGGGATAAAGAAAGAGTTAAAGAGAAACCAGTTATACTAATCACAATATCCACGGTTCAAAATGGTTATAAATGTTTTAACCTTCAATCATCTATATGATTAGGAAAAATAAAAGATTTATAAAATAGGAACACAAGCAAAGCACTTGACTTACATGAAAACCATTGTGGGAGAAAACCATATAAAACTTATTTCTTTTGTACTAGAAACTTGAATACAATCTTCATAGGCACCAATTCATAGGAAACATTGATACTCTTTAGATTATTCGTAGGCACCAACGCACTAGATATACCAATGCCCACAACTGAGTACTAGCCCAGAAGAAAAAGTTGTCTCTTTGAATAGGAGGTGCAAACCATGAATATAATGATTTGATTAAGATTTGATCTTCTTCTAAATCAAACCTAACTCTCCTCCACAATTATTCCTTAAAAATATTTCATTCAATTAATTGATAATTTTTAATATTTTCTTCTTATAGGTCTACAAAAACCAAATTTAAAATATACTCTTAATCTTCAATAGTTTTTTAATAGGTATATAGTAATTTAACTTTAAGTTTGTTACTAATCTTCAATATTTTTTTTCTCATACGTCTACAATACTTAACCTTGTAATCTTCTCATACATGTACCCTAGACCTACTCTAAAGTTTTATGTAGATCTACTCTAAAAAAAATGGATAATATTTAATGAATGATTGTGTAACTAAACTCCAAATGATCTTCAATGCATACATGCTCAATCATCTTTTCACTCAATTATCACATCCCTCAATTCTAGGTTGGCCAAGGCAACCCAAAATTATTTTGTTTTATTTTCTCAAGATATGCGCAACCTCTGTGAAGGATCAACCTCTAAAAGATAATATAACTTAATTAAATAGTGATTCCTTGAAAGAGACACTATCACAAACTATTAATTCTTATAAAAAAATCTATTTAGAGGCAATTCTAATCTGAGATATTTGATTTTGCAAATGTATAGGTCATCCATTATGTTAATTCACCGTAGCATTTGATCTAATATTCCTTGATTTATTTATTATTTTTATCTCCTTTAACATCAATGTCAACAATTTCAAAATATATCACTTTGTCAATGATAGAAATTTCTCATAGAAATAATCTATGAATATATGATTTTCCACCTTAAGCTAATGCTCCCTCTGTCAGTACACTATGAAAAGCTACTCCATGCAACACTCACACATAGAAAAATGACATATAATAACACAAAAATGTAAGAGTAAAAATAACCCATTTTATATTTCTTCAATCAAATTAAATCGTAGATTTATAAATTACAATGTGATAGCAACCTGGGCTTTAGTTACAATGAAAATCAACACTCAATATTTTTTTATACAATTCAAAGCAACAATCCAAAATGATGGAGCTATCTTCTCTAACAACCATTTACCTACTTACTAGAACCCATAAGATCACCTCGTTTCTTCTAGAAGGTGTAAATCCCACCTTTTCTAATCATTCACCTTTCGCTCCTTTAAATATGTCTTCCCAAAAAAAATTCAAAAAATACTTTTTTTGTTCCCACTAAAGAAGCATTTTATTTTATTTTTATTTTCTCTTCTAAAATGGCACAACTTTTAGTGGCATAAACTCTTGATTTGATAAGCCAATTGAACCCTTTTTTAATATTGAATAACTTCAAGTTCTCTACACCATAATTTTCCCACATCAAGAATTGATGGCACATTCATCAAGGTTCCATTAAATCATTTAAAGGTTTCAAATTCAAATTAAATATTTGTTAAGAGTTTTTGTCAACCATGAAACATTAATAGGTTCCAAATGTTATAGGATATTGAGATGGTTCTTTCAGCTACCATTTTATTTTTCAAATCTATTCATTGGGGTAGTTTTCATGTCCATACATAGTTATTTGATAAAAAAGTAGTAGAAAACAAAAAATTTATTTGTTTGAATTTGATATGATTAAATGATTTTACATTACCATGTAATGGTTTTTTAATGCCTTCTGATTTTCCCTCATAGAAACTGCCTACAAAAATATTCCCAGTTAACTAATTTATTGTTTATTAACCTAAACCTAAACATAAACTAATTCATTGATGAAATACGCCAACATTCCACCCTTATTACATTAATATAAACAAGAGTGGAACATTTCAAGGGTTTTGAACCCAATCCTTCTAGAGACTTTGATGAAGCATCTTCACCAATCCTCCTTACTCGCTCAAGAAATACCAAACTGACTGCCTCAATGGATCTCGTGACCATAGAACCTAAAACCATATTTACCACTCAAGAAACACCAAACTGACTAAATCAATGGATCTCCTAACTATACAACCAAAAACTATTTTCACAACATGAGTGTTCCTACCTCCCATGCACAATGAGACATATTTCCTTCAAAATTATGCATCTCCTCCGAGTGTGTCTAATGCCTCTATTCTAGCACATGAGAAACCTTTCCTCCACAATTCCAAATCTCATCTATGTGTGTCTAACATCTCCTCATTTGTTATGGAAACAATCTCTCCCTTCATGTACAAATCACACTGACATGCCTACACATGAGATGTCTTTCCACTAAAGTCCACGTCTCCTCTGAGTTTTTATAATGCATTCTCAAGTTCTTGACAAATAATATTTAAATATTTCCCCCCTTTACCCTTGAAGGAAAAAAAATTATGCCAAGCCCTCTCTTCTCTTCAAGGACACAAATATGTCAAGCCCTCACTTTTATTCAGGGATGAATTTGCTAAGCCCTAGCTTTTCAGGGACAAACAATTTCGTCTTCTCACGCAATGAATTATCCCTAAGAGAGAAGGTAGATCGCGATGATAGAAAACCTCATACCTCCATCATTTCTAGAATTCTGTAAGACCTACTACTATCTATTGATTTTATTTCTCATGTGAGACTTTGAAAATACTATAATGTATAACAAAGATGGTCATAAAAATTACATGAATAAATGATAGGATCACACCATAATAAACCTTATACCTCAAAAACACTCATTTATTATCACTTAAATACATGAAATATAAGTCTCAAATGCAAAAATCTCTTCCAAAATGCATGACTTATAAACTCTGCCTCTTTCAATCATTAACCAATTTTAGCACTGCAATCCTTTCCAAAAGAAACTGTCTCAAATATAGGCTAATGTGCATAATATAAAATGTGGAAACTATTACATTTTATGTAGTTTCTATGATGCATATTCATGCCCAAATCAATTTAGGCCTTCTAGAAAAAAAAGAAATATTTGATAGACAATTCAACTTATTATCTTCTCAATGGAACACAAAAATAGAAATTGTAAAGAACACTATTCACTAGCAAGTATTACCAAAATTCTCAGAGCATAAAATCATTCTTTTCCTTGGGGAATTGGTCACCTAAAGGCTTCTCCAATTTTGATCCTGTAGCCCCCATTTTGCAAATGTTATCAATCCTATTGTTTTATTTGGTTGATATCCTTTGATAATGTTTCAAACCAAACATCCATATCAATGAACTGATTAAAAATTGAAATGTACAACTTAAAGAGACATTTAATGAGATGATGACAACATATCTACCTAGGCACAACCTCACAATATTTTCCTTGGAATTTTTAGGCATGTTTAACTAGTCTTAATTTCCTTCTTTTTGTAGTCACAATTCTAGTTTTCTAAAGAGAAGAATCCCATAAATCCTGGTATTGTATTGATTCTATAGGCTCCATCATCTCCAGTTCATAGCTCCCTATAAATTATGAAACCCTTTATTGTGGCTAGGTTACTACTCAAAAAGCCAAAACTAATTCACAAATACTTTCACTTCCTACTCTACATCACACATGTATGAGAATGCTTGTGCTCTGATACCAAAGGATAAAGCCATAGTAGAAAAATAATACTTTATTAGATTGAATTTGATATGATTAGATGATTTTACATTACCATGTAATGGCTTTTTGAAGCCTTATGATTTTCCCTCATATAAAATACCTAAGGGTATAACTTCCCATTTAACTAATTTATTTTTTATTAACCTAAACCTAAACTATTTCATTAATGAAATACACCAAAAATAGGTTGACTTACTAAAATATAAGTTGGCCCCTTTTTATGTAGGGACTTCACAAGGTCATAAATTTTGACTATGTTATCTGATTGGATTGAAATTTGTTAGGGATGTGCATCATGAGGAGTGACTATATTGCTAACAAAACCTAGTTTTGTTGGACCTCATATTGATGCATTTTTCAGGGCCAGATTCCTTCATCGAGGGCGTCAAAATAGGTTTTTTTTTTTTCAAGATATTTGGAAGTTATTTTTTGAGTTTATTCCCAAATCACAATTTCTACTCAATTCGAAATTTGGCAATTTGTTCCGTAGGTTTTTTTGTAGATTCTTAAAAGTTTTTATTTTTTTGGAGTAGATTTAAAAATTAACAAAATGGAAAAAGAACCTGTTAAAGATCAGTCAAAATTGAGTTTATAGAAACTAACCCAACATCAGATAACCCCAACCCTAATGGAAACAAGAAGTGTAAAACCCCTAATCTACTACTAATGATATCCCTCTTCAGGATTCTATAAAGAAAGGCAAAACCCCTAAGTCTAAAACTATTGATATCCCTCTTGAGGCTACTTTGTTAGTGTTAGAAACACTGAGAGGGGGGGGAGGTGAATCAGTTTGTCTATTAATTATAATTTAGAAACTTTAATCTTGAATCAAATAGATAACAAATGAAGCACAACACAATAACTCATAACAAAAGATATGATTACAAGGAAACCTTGATCAAAGGAAAACCCCAGTGTGAATTAGTACCCACAAATGATTGTACTAGTATAATGAACCTGTTAAAGTTCCTTTTACCTGTTAGGAGCTGTCTTTACAATTCAAGTACAATGAACCTGTTAGGGTTCTTTACAAAAACCCTATTAGACGTGGTTGGCTCACTGCACAATAAGATGAAGGCTACAACCTTCTGATACTTATATACATTATATCAAAAATGAATTGTTGTAATGACACTATTGTCTGATCAGTTCCGTTTATGTGCTGATGCTTTAATCTCTTGTAGAATTCTACTTTATACTAGTTTTCTCATATTGATCTTCTGAATATCTTCTCTGCTGCTTTTTACATCAACATGATTAATACAAAAGTGCATGTCTAGTATACATGCACGCTTGAATAGATGCGACTAAAAACAAGACCTTAGTCGGCCAAAAAATAACATACACAACACTTCCAAACAAATTGGCTTAAGCGTGTTTACATGAATGATTAAGATCTAATTACTAGATTATTACAATAGGTGCATAGCCTTTACAAAAAAAAATATTATACGCTAATTCAAACTCTGAGGTCGGCTCCATACTCTATTTTCTGAACTATTAGTGGAAATTAAGCTTCCTGTAACTTCTTTGTACTGCCATTCCGTACCATGTGTGTATATGGTAAACACAAAAACATATCATAGAGCTTAAGTATGAACGCGCATAGTCTGACTCAATCGTATGCACATGTGTTGGTGCTCTGATCAATTGATTAACTCTGTACTATTATGTATTTTGTACTTGGTCAATTTTTCTCTTCAAAGTTTATTGTCAAAACTTCATATGAATTTTTTTCCATAATGACAATAAAAAATAAGTCATATACACCATGAGTGTCAACCTGCCAACAATCTCCCCCTTTGTCATTAATGGCAACAAAGGAATGTGGCCAAGTTGCTTAAACTTTGACTTAACAAGAAAAATCTTTATATCATAACTTTGGCTATATAACATACTCCTTATATAAATACATTACTCCCCCTTTGACATTAATGAAAAAAGTGTCAAAATTGTAGGTCTCTAGGTACTTATTCCATGTACACATCTGGATAAGCAATCTAAACATTCTTGATTTCTTGCTTCCATAATGCCTTCAATACATCAGTTGTCTGAAGATGGTCACATAAGGCATATGTAAGCTTCTCCATCTTTTTAAGATCTATGCAAGGTCCTTGATCATATGTGAAAATGGTTGCATCAATCTGTTTGATTTTCTCATAGAAAACAACTAAGGAGGGCGCAAGTGCATTTCTCAGTTGGGTCTGCCTGATCCTTATTTTGTTGATCTCCATCTTAGCTTTTTCAATCTTTTCTATCTATTCTTGATAGATATTGTTGCAGATGTTAATGTCTTGGGATGATGTTTCAACTAATTGCCTTATGTTACCAACCAAGATATCTGCCTCCTTGATCTTCTTGATGTGCTCAGAAGTGAGTTTGCCTCTGTCCATGCAATTTTCTATTACTTTCATGCCTTTTGACACCAACTCTTTCAGAATTATCTGACCAATCTTCAATGAATTGAGATCTAAAGAGAAGTTCTTTACCAATTTATCTAATCTTTCCTTTTTTGTAATTTTCCTCTATAGTTCTAGTATTTGAGTCTACTAAACTTGTGAAGTGTGCTTTGAAGCTTGTTAAGATGCTATCGACATCATCAACTGACTGAATTTTAGCCACTTTCTTATATGCTGGAACTAAGTCATTCAAAATGTTCACAGACTCTAGAAAGAGAGGGTTTCTCATAACTTGTTTCTCTTTGGCGTTATCCATGGCTAAGACACTGATCTTGATCAAATCTTCTTCTCCCCATGCATCTAGGCTTGCTGAGTCAAGGGTTAAAATTCACAACAATGAAGTTAATGGTTGAATAGATGTAGTGAATATCACATTTTGACTAGTGTCCATACATTTATTTTTCATTGGGATCTCCATAATGGGTGGTTCATTGGATTGATTATCTTTTTCATTATTCAAATCTATTGACTCTTTAGGAGGAGCTTCATCAGTGCATACCTTCTCTGTCTCTTCAGTGCTTACCAATTATTTTCCAAATTTGTCCATGTCATTATCTGAAGCTGTCATGGATATCTTAACATCATTGATCACAATGGTTTCTTCTGAATCTTTGGTTGTATCAGAAGGTGATGAAACTGTGGGCACTAAATCCAGTGGACCTATCATAGGTGCATTTGGAATCACTGGTTCTTTATCCTATTTGGGAGGGACTGGAGTTACTTTAGCTGTAGGTGTTGTTGATGGATACATGTGCCTATCCAAAAATAATTTTTGAAATGCTTTCTGAGTCTCTTCACCAACTAGATTATATTCTTTGTTCATAATATGAAGATTTCTTGTTTTGGTTCTGAGATGAGGTTTTTCCAAATCTAACAATATTTCTTTCTCATCATGTGAGAAAATAGGGAGAAGACTATCTAATGTTTCTTCTCTAATCCTCATATCTTCCTCTATTGCTTGTCTTTTCAATAGGTCTAGTATGTTCCATACTTTGTCTGGTATGACTGTCTTGAGTTCCAATATTTTCCTCTTAAACTTGATCATATGAGAGATAATCATAGAGTGAATTTCTGATTTATCTATCTCTTGGTACTTGTCATAGACATTTTTATTAGAGTCTAGTCTTCATTAATAATTATGTTCCTTAAGACTGTCAGACTAGGTCTGAATCCTACCTCAGGAGGGGCTTGAGTGTTCTTTACTTTTCTCCTTATTGTCCTTGAGGATGGGTGACCTGTAGGAACTTGCTTCCTTCTTCTAGTCAACTTGCTTGGTACTGAAGGTTGAGAGGATTCCAAGTCAATATTAGTTGATGGTGTAGATGTACCTTCATCAAATTTGTTCTTCTTCTTCTTGGGAATACCATCAAATTTTTCAATTTTGACTTTTGTTTGTTTGAGCTCTCTTGCAATTTTAGCTTCCCTAGCTTTGTCTAGGTCTTCTTGTGTGGCCCCATGAACCTTTAGGATATTAGATGTAATCCTTGATGCCTTCCTTTTGTTATTTGGACTGTATAAGATAGAATAAACTTGATTTTTCTTCTCTTTGTATGTGCCCCATCTTGGCCCATTTGGATCTTTAGGCACAGACAAAAGAACTTGTGCATATCCATCCAACACATGTTCGTCAACTTCATAACCAAGTGGATGAATCCATTTTATTCTTGGCTCAAATGCTTCTATGTAGGTATAGTCAGTTTCTACCATGAAGCATATGGTGTCCTTGTATTTATCAACAATCTTTTCTGATATTCTAAACCTCTTCTACATCTTGATCCTGAATGTTTTAATCTCCATGTCCATAGAATCCTTTACGCTGCTTTCTGATGTAGCCTTTATTGAAATTTGGGACATATTAGGTTTACTCATGTCTAGGTAAACATTAGAGACTTTACCAACAATGTGGAAGTATAGGTAGATGATCAAAGAGCCAAATCTGAATATTTTTCTTTTTTCATGCTTGATATCTCTTATGTTCTCAATCAGTTGTGCATGCAATATCTCACAGATATTATATTGAGTGTTATCTTTTATCATCCTTATTGCTGCCAAAACAGTAGTTGAAGACACACTATTCAGCCTGCTTGCATGCTAAAACTTGTAACCAAGTATCATTTTGGGAAGTTTGATGTCTTCTTCCACAATGGGATCAACAGTCATCCCGTGCCTATCACTTCTAGATAAGAATACTTGATCAACCTGTTTCTTAACATCTTTACCAGTGGGAAGAACTGATCCAACCTTAGGGAGTCAAGTCATCTTGTGGATAAGATCAGTAGTGATGCAGACAGGAGCATCACCAATCCAATATAGATCATCATGTATCATACTGAGTAGGATTTTAACCCATTCTTGTTCATAAAAGTCATGCACATTTGAATAATCAAAGATAGGGTTATTAGTTAGATGCACATATTCATCCTTGAATGAATAATCTAGTTTCATCATAGATGCCATGAGCATTGCTATGCTATTATCCCCAATAGTTTTCTTCTTACAATAGATGTAAGCGTGAATGTCCTCTACATGCACGACTCCTAGCAGAGTCTTCGAGAATGCCCCTTGTATATCATCTAACACAGACTTGAATGGATTCTTTTTAGACACATATCTCTTCTTCTTAGAGATGTCAAACACTGAGGGAGTAGCCATTACTTACTTGATACTTTCTTAAGTAGGGTTTCCAAATATTTTGAAATGACACATCTGCTAGGGTTCCATTTCAACTTTGATTCACCTTCCTAACCAACCAATAGTTATCTTTTGATTCTTTGATGCTAAGATCTCCTATGATCTCTAAATGCTCAATATCAAATGAAAAAGTGAAGATGAGAGATATCTTTACTAACTTATATAAAGGTTACTGCATTTAATCCTTGTTGCCGTAGAGCGGTTTACATTGAGAATTTCAATCTTTTCTTCTGTCACTGTTCAAGCTATGCGTCCATGCATACTTCCTCAATTCATTACCAAATACATGAATCCATAGGTGCATACTCAAAGGTGAGTATACCAGCCACGCAGGGGTTTAGAGCTAGAATAACTCCCCCTAAGACCATGAGGGTCATCTAACCAAAAGTATAAGGTGCATCCACTATGGATGAATCTACTACCTTGTTCTCATCATTATCTTTCTTTACTTCAATCCATATTTTACCTTAATCTTCTGTAGCTTTAACGAACTTGACTTTACAAGATTCTTCAAATAATGATTCTTTAGGCTTCTCTTGTTTTTGAGTTCTAGATCTAAAGAACCTTGAGATGTGTCCATCTTTTCCAAATGAGTGACAAATGATTGGAGGTTTATTGATATTGTTTATCATGCTACACTGCTTGGCTGTGTGTCCATTATAATTACATATCTGACATGTAATGTTCTGATAGTTTCTCTGAGGTTGATTTCTCTGATTGTGTTGATTTAAATTTCTTTGATTCTTCTGTGACTGATTTCTTTGACATGTTTTGCAATGAGTAGCCCTGTGACCAAATTTATTACAGGAATAGAAATAGCCATTGAAAGGTATTACCTCTTTGCAATCTCTTGCCAAATTTCCATGCTTTTTACAGGTATAACAAGTTCTATTAACTTTCTTGAGTTCATCTTTAGGTGGTTTTGTTTTAGCCTCTGCAAGATTGTTAGTTTTCTTTTCTTCTATAGATATCTCTTGTGCTTTCTTTCTTGAATTGAATAGATTTCAATTTGAGCTACACTGTATCCAACACCAGTAGTATCACCTTTTAGCTTCTGTGCATAAAGTTGTGATTGAATTAGATCAAAACTTGTGTGTAGTTTATCAATCTTATCTTTTACTTCTATTAATTCAGATTCTATCTTTTTCTTGATGTTTTCCAGCTCCAAGATTTTCATGTTTGCTTGAATAAGCTCATCATCTAATTGTTTACTCTCTTTGGTATTTTCTTTCATATTTGTTAGGCTATCTATAAGTTGTTCATTTAGATGTTCATTCTTATCCTTCAGAGACATGTTCTCTTCATTCATATTTTTAACCATTTTTCCCAAATCATTTGTGAAGCAATCTTTCAAATTTTTTCTTAATTTATTGATAAGCATTTGGGAGCCATCAAATTTTAGTTTTAGTTCTTCATTTTGTTTTTCAGAACTGTCAAGATCTTCAAGGGCTGCTTCAAGATTATATTTCAGAGGTTTTGGTTCAGCTAAATCCATGATCTCCTCAAGTGGTTAAACTTTCTTTCAGAGGACCAGAGCTCTGATACCAATTGTTAGAAACACTGAGAGGAGGGTGAATCAGTGTTTGTCTATTAATTATAATTCAGAAACATTAATCTTGAATCAAATAGATAACAAATGAAGCACAACATTATAACTCATCACACAAGATATGATTGTGGGGAAACCTTGATCAGAGGAAAAACCCGGTGGGAATTAGCTAGTACCCACAAATGATTGTACTAGTATAATGAACCTGTTAAAGTTCCTTTGCCCTCTTAGGATGAGTCTTTACAATTCACGTACAATGACCCTGTTAGGATTATTTACAAAAGCCCTATTAGAGGTGGTTGGCTCACTTCTAGAGCTCACTACTTAATAAGATGAATGCTACAACCTTATGTTAACTGATACACACTATATCAAAAATGAACTGTTGTAATGACACTATTGTATGATCAATTCCGTTTATGCGCTAATTTTTTAATCTATTGTAGAATTCTACTTCATACTAGTTTTCTCATATTGATCTTCTGAATGTCTTCTCCACTCCTTTTTACATCGACATGATTAATACAAAAGTGCATGTATAGTATATATACATGCCTGAATAGATGTTACTAACAACAAGACCTTTGTCGACCCAAAAACAACATACACAACGTTTCCAAAAAAATTGTCTTAAGCGTGTTTACATGAATGACTAAGACATAATTACAAGCCTATTACAATAGGCGCATAGCCTTTACAAAACCAAAATATTATACGCTAATTCAAACTCTGAGGTCGGCTCCATACTCCATTTTCTAAACTGTTAGTGGAACTTAAACTTCCTGTAACTTCTCTGTACTGTCATTCCATACCATGCGTGTATAGGGTAAACAAAAAAACATATAATAGAGCTTAAGTATCAATGCACATAGTCTGACTCAATCGTACGCACGTACACTGGTGCTCTGATCAACTGAATAACTCTGTACTATTCTATTTTTTGTACTTAGTCAATTTTTCTCTTCAAAGTTTATTGTCAAAACTTTATATGACTTTGTTTCCATAATGACAACACAAAATAAGTCATATACACCCTGATTGTCAACTTGCCAATAGTTAGACACTGTGACTTTGAAAAGAAAAGCCCATGTTATGAAACCAAGCCCTTTGAAAGATAGAAAAATAGGTAAAAGCTATCAAAATAAGTCATTTTATTGATGTGGACAAGGACAAAGAGAATAACAATGAATTTGAAAAAATGGAGGAACAGAAAAATGAGGTCAGGTCTGGTGAAAGAAGGTCTTCCCATTTACTTATTAAAGAAAAGAAAGATAAAAATATTATGGAAGAGGTGGATGAAGAAGAATAATTAATAGATAATTTTGAGGAAAAAGATTATGAAGAAGCATAAGATTGACTAGGGGATGATCAAAAAGAAAAAATCGGTTGAGAGAACGATGAGTTTAAATGAGTTAAAGGAAAAATTAAACATGCTTTGCAATTCCCATATTTGTGTTGGTAATGACTTTGATGATAACACTCCTTCCATGGGCTTTGGAATTGAGAGATGAATTCCCTCTAATATCCAAAAAAATAAATGGAAATCCTTCATAAGAGACCCACTTCTCTTGAGGAATATTCTACCATGATGGTCATTACTAAGGAACAATTCACTATTACTATATCTTCTCGTTGAGGAGTCTTTGAGGATTCTGCTACCTCGATGGTCATTCCAAAATTTTGACTATCCTACAGTTTGTGAGAGTAATCTTGTGCTCCAAAATAGCCAAATAAATGTGATGAAATAGAAGGAAATTATTTTTTGTAATGCAATATTTCCCTTACACCACTAGATCCACCAGCATTAGCCACCTTGGGTAATTTGAGAAGTTAACAATCACTGCTCTAATCTTAAAGGAATTTAGGAGAATTCACCTATAAATTATACAACCATGAAGAATCCTCAGCATACGTTCCTTTCAAATCAACTAGAGATTGTTCATAGTGCCTATTTATTGCACTACTTCCAACATAAATATATGATATCTTTTCTATATTCCTTCATAGGAGTTGATGTTGAAATACTCCACTCTATTTTATTGGTCCCTCTACAATATCTCCTCATGGCACTTTATCAAATAAAGAATATTGAACATTGTTGATTTGTTAATAACGTTCAATAACTCCACAACATATGCATTTCCTAAATCATGTTTCTTTGTAATTTAGGATCATCTAAACTTCTCCAATTTTAACTTACTCACATAGAAACATTCTTTCCCTAGATGAATGATAAATTCATCATCAAAATTGAACTATCCAAACACATACTGGTTATCTAAATCTTCCTTTGAATGAAAGTTCATTTTAATAATGTGCTTTCTCACCTCTTTGTGCAATTTTTTCATGTGATCTTTTATGTCCTTAGCATTGGCACTACTTTTTTCTCCTCTATATATCTTCCTCAACTCAAAATAATTTATAGGACTACTCTCAGAGCCATTATTTAATTGAAAGAACCATTGCTATACAAATTTCTCTTATGGTAAAATCAAAGCCCACCCCTTGGGATTCTCTTCTACTAAGTGTCTTGGTAGGTTTCCCAAGCTTTATTCATTAGCTCTATTCATTCACTATTCTACAAATGGTGTGCATAACTAAACTTCAAAAAAATTTATAATTTATTTCATAAGGTCATCCATAAGTAACCAAATTTTTTGGTATCTCTATCATAAACTACACCTTGGTGGATCATGTAGTCTTGTCACCTATTTAGATTAACAACTTTTTAATGTGAACAACATTATTAGTCATCTAAAAAAAATGTTCCATCTTAGAAAATTTATCAACCACCACTAATATTGGGTCAAGTCTACATAATTTCCTTAGCGAAAAACAACAAAATATATATTATTGTAGTAGCATGGACTCTTTGATATATGTAATAATTGATATCACCCTGTGTTTTAACCTTGTCTTTGAGCTATTTATCATATTGTATAACATTTCACATCATTTTTTAGCCACATCCAATCATAATTCTCACTAAAAAGGGAATGTCCCTGTTAGCACTATACCAAAAAAAAATTCAGTTTCCTAGCATTGGCATTTTTCCTGCGTATTTTGGTTCAAATCCCATGTCTTACCATGCTAAAAGGCTCAAATAGTGGTCAAAAATCATCAAATATGATTTGTTTCAAGCATTGGTCACACACTCGCGTTGGTCTTTTAACATGTTTTCAAGGTGTGCGAGTGAGCAATGAGTCATTTTAGTATAAATCGTGCAATCGTGGTAAAATTGTGTCAAGTCATGATAGCAATGCGAGTGAGCGGTCTGGTTGCTAATAAATGTAAATCGTGCATTCACAATGTATTTTTGAAGTCGGGTCATAAGTTTGCGACTGAGTGAGTTGGAAGTTGTTATATTTATCGCTCACTCACGAGGGATTAACTCTTTTAAAACAAGGTCTAGCGAGTTTGCGATGACTTAAAGCCTTGTATGTCACATAGTCAATATGATATTATGTTGTTAATTTTATGCTCTGTGACTGAGCGAATGTTGTTAAAAGGGGTTTAGTTGTACACCCAGATTAGGTTTTCATGTATGTCTTTTAAGTCAGTGACTGTGCAAGGAAGTCAGGTTGTAGATGTCGCTCATTCATTCAAGTTCTAACTCATATGTGTTTTTCAATGCGAGTAAGCAATCTATTGTGCGAAAGTTATCAGTTGAAAGTTTATCGCTCAGTCGCCAAGGTGTTTTCAATATTTTAAAAGATGTACGAGTATGCAACTGTGAGGTCATTTTCATTATTACTCACCCACTGATGATTTGAAGTTTAAAGAAATGAGCTCGTGAGTATGCGATAAGAAAAAGAAAAGGCTATCACTCACTCGCCCATAAATAAAGACAAAAGGAAAATAATCAGTGGGTATGCGATTGAAGAAATCATGTTGGTAACCGCCCACTCACAGTTGATAAGATAATTAAGTTTTCAAGGCCGCGAGTGCACGATGAAAGAAAATGTGGGCTGTCGCTCACTCACTCAGGTATAAAGTCAAGTGAAAAAATGCTCGCGGGTGCGCAGCTGATAGAGAAATGGAAAGTTATTGCTCAGACTCTTGTGAAGGAAAATCAGTCAAGAAAGATCAGCGAGCAAGAAACTAAATGCATTATGATGGCACTCGCTCAGTCGTGAAGGATTCATTTATAAGGGAATCTTAGCAGCAAGTATGCGATAAAAGAAGATAAAATGGTCATCGCTCACTCGCTAATGCTTATGAGCTAGAAAATATTGCAGCGCGAGTAAGCGCTTAGGTTAAAAATGAATAAAGGAAGTACTCGTCCCTCACCCGCTAAGGTATAAAGATAAATTAGAAAGCCATGGCGACTGAGTGACCAGAAAATAATGCATGGTTGTTTTGAAGACCTGCTCACTCGCTCAAGGGAAAAAAATGATAAGTGAGGATCAGCGAGTCTGCAACTAATGAAAAGAAAGGTGATGTCACCTACTCGCTCAGATATGAACTTAAAGCATCAAGAGATAGCGAGTGCATGATGTAGAAGTTATGAAGCTGTCAGTTAGGTCATTGCCCAGTTGCCAAAGATATTAACCAAGACAAAAATAGATGGCGAGTGTGTGACTGGTAAAAGTGAAAAGTCACATCGCTCACTTGCAAGGACTATTCTGAGTGTGATTAAAGTACAGTTGGTTGGCAACAGATTGACAAGTGGCTAGTTTCAAGTTTATGAGTGCAAAAAGAGAAAAGTGTACACTTTTTTCTAGCAAGGATCAAATAGTGTGAATTAATGGTAGCATTAGTGACAGAGAGATGATTGCATGACACTGCAAGTGTGAGAATTTGGCATTCAAGTGGACAAGACACATGATTTAATGGTTATAAGTATGAATGATTAAACTTGATTTTGTAAAATTCTCATCTTCCGCATTATGAGATTTTTTGTGAGAGTAACAGAGCCAGTTTGTCTGATATAGTAATCTGAAGAAGAAGGATGAGTCAAGATATTGTTCCCGCTACATCGCAAGGGTTTGAGAAGAAGGAGGTTACACTAAAGAAATATGTGGAAGAATTTGTTGAGTTTCTACCTGGGACTTTGAATATAAACAGTGTGAATTGGGATGAATGGAAAGATAGATGGTGCCAATGCAGAAACCCGGTCACCCTGAATTACTCTGGTAATACCTTATTCCATTATTTCTGGAATAATAGGGTTAAGGCAATCCCCATTTGCAATCCATGGGATTTAAATATGGAAAAAATTGATTATGCCTAATGTATATGTTGACAAAGGCCTTATTAGGGAACTAGCTAGAAACTATTGCCTAGTAGCTAGGGTAATTAGGAAGAAGAATAAAGAGACCCTAGTTTCCATAGATAGGAGGTCAGTGGCAAAATTATTTCGAATCACTGGTGCATTGCACACATATATTGATTTAAAGAAGATTCAGGCTAAGTTTGTCAAGAGAGAGCATTTGATTAAGAAGTATGAAATGTTAGAAACACTAAGAGGGGGGGTGAATCAATTTTTATCTACTTATTATATTTCAGCCAATTAAACATAAAACAAATATGCATTCAAGAATGTTAACACAAGAACACATAACACATGATTTGTTTACGGAGAACCTTGATCAGAGGAAAACTCCGGTGGGGATTAGTACCCACAAAATATTGTACTAGGTATAATGAACCTATTAAAGTTCCTTTGCCCTGTTAGAAGAAGTCTTTACAAATTGAGTGCAATGACCTCGTTAAAGGTCTGACCCTGTTAGGAGTCTTTTACAATAATCCTGTTAGGGGTGTATGGCTCACTTCCCAGGCTCACTGCCCAAATAATATGAAGGCTACAACCCTCTGAATGTTGATATGCACTATATCAAAAATGAACTGTTGTAGTGACACTGTTGTCTGATCAGTTTTGTGTATGCGTGGATGCTCTTAATTCTTCAAGGAGCTATATCATCTTCTCGCTTCATTATACTATCCCTCTATAACTTCTTCTTTCACAATAATTGACACTTGTAACATACCTTTACATTACATACTTATATCTTCAAATCCGAATAGGCGCGACCAAAAACAAATCATTAGTCGGCCCTAAAAAAAAAATACATAAAACTTTGGAACAAGTCAGCCCAAGCGTGTTTACTATAACATTAATTACATTATTACAAACTTATAACTAAAGGTGCTTAGCCATTACATTATAAAATCATACACGTTGATTAGAACTGTAGTTGGCTTCCATGCTCTGTTTCCTGGACTGTAGGTCTACTAATCTGTTTTTAGCTTTTCCATACTAATGTTTGTACTCTACGCATTTGGATCTAGCATGTATATACACCATAGAGTATATACGTAAGAACACATGTTCTGGTGTGATCTCTAACACGTGTGTTGATGTGTTGATCTCTGTATCTCTCCGTCTATCCTATTTTATGTACTTAGTCATTTTATCTTCTAAGTTATCTTTGACTGAAAGTTAGTATGAATTTGTTTCCATGATTGACAACACAAAATAAGTCATGCCTCCTCAAGAAGTCAACTTGCCAACAATCTCCCCCTTTGTCATTTATGGAAACAAAGGAATGTGGCTAAGTTACTCAAAATGACTTCATGCAAAAATGACTGTATATCATAATACTTAATGATATATACATACATATATTTCTCTGCATATACACATTCTATACTACTCCCCCTTTGACATTAATGACAAAGGTGTGCAAAAACTATAATTCCTCAACATACTTACTCTATATAGACTTCTGGGTACACAACCTGAAGAGATTGAATCTCTTTCTGCCAAAAGACTTTCATTGCTTCAACTGTCTGCATATGCGTGCATAAGGCATATGTCAATTTCTCCATTTTGATCAGATCCATGCAAGGACCTTGATCATATGTCTGTATGGTGTTATCAATATATTTTATGTTCTCATTCAGAACTACTAGGGATGGGGCAAGTGCATTCCTTAAATGTGTTTTCCTTACCCTTATCTTGTTGATTTCCATCTTTGCCTTCTCAATTTTGTCTAACTGCCCTTGGTAGACATTGTTGCATATGCTCATATCTTGTGTGGAATTTTCAACTAATTTTCTTATGTTGTCCACCATTTATTCTACTTCTATTATCTTTTTAGTGTGCTCAGAGGTGAGCTTCACTTTATCCATACAGTTTTCTATGACTTTCTTTCCTTTATCTGCCAATTCCTTCAATATAGCTTGCCCAATCTTTAAGGAATTCAGATCTAAGGTAAAGTTCTTTACCAAGTCATTTAATCTCTCCTTCTTGTATTCATATTTTTGCAATTTTAGTAGCAAATTCTACTAAGCTAGTGAAGTGTGACTTGAATTTTGATAAGATGTCTACATCTTCAACTGATTGTACTTTGGCTACTTTCTTATCAATAGGAACTAACTCATTCAAAATGTTTATTGATTCCACAAAGTGAGGGTTCCTCATCACTTTTTTCTCTTTTGCCTTTTCCATGGCAAGGACACTGATCTTGATAAGGTCTTCTTCTCCCCATGCATCTAAAATTGTTGAGTCGAGAGTTAACCTTGACAAAAATGATGTAGATGGTTGAGTGGATGTTGAGAAAATAGTATTCTGACTTGTGTCAACACATTCACTTTTGACATGAATCTCCTTCACTAGTGTCTCATTACCTTGAGTATCTTTCTCCTTATCCAAGTCTATTAGATCAATGGAAGGAACTTCATTTTTTGTAGAGATGTGTTATCTATGTTCATTGCTTCATCAACCTTATTCATATCATTATCAGAAGTTTTCATAGATATCTTGACATTGTCAACTATTATAGTATCTTATGTATCTTTAGTTGTCTCAGAAGTCATTGTCACTGTGGGCGCTGAATCCTGTGGACCTATCATAGGTGCAATCTAAATTTCTTGAGTTGTAATCTATTTTGGAGGAGCTAGGGTGACCTTTGTTGTAGGCACCATTGGTGGATACATATGTCTGTCCATAAATACTTGTGCAAATGCCTTTTCATTTTCCTTTCCAACCTGCTCATACTCTTTGTTCATAATCTGTAGAGTTCTTGTCTTACTACAGAGATGAGGCTTCACTAGATCTAACAAAATAGCCTTCTCATCATGTGAATAGATAGGAAGAAGAGTATCCAAGGTTCCTTCTCTGATCTTCATGTCTTCTTCTATAGCATGTCTTTTCACGATCTCCAATATATTCCATAATTGATCTGGTATTACTGTCTTAAGTTCAAGAACTAATTTCTTAAACTTGATCATATGAGATATGACCATAGAATGTATCTCAGTCTTATCAATTTCTTGATATTTGTCATAGACTTTGGAAAGTGTATCCAATCTTCCTT
>MU224510.1:0-15314 GCA_018584345.1 Thuja plicata
AGTAACCAAATATATATGCTCAAATGGCTCATAAAATGTTAACTAAATAATAATCATAGTCCATCATAAAATCCAAAGTGTCAAAGCAAAATTCATGTCATAGGAAGATACTAGGGTGGGCATTACAATATCCCTATCCTGCATTATCCCAACACAGATACGAGCATAGGTTAACCTCCGTCTCGCCACTGTCACATTGTCTATCGACAAAAGTTCTCCGAATGAGCTAGCTATCCCAAAAAATATATCTTCCAGCCAATATTCAAGAGGCAGTCTGTGTAGCTTTATCCAAACCAGAACCTGTCGAACGGTATCCTCCTTGAAGACAAGATTCAGACTCCATTTTTGAAAAATAAGAGTATTTTTCCCAATCAACCATGGCCCGCTGCATAGAATATTCATTCTATATTCTTCATAAGAGAAGAATAATGACATACATCCCTTAGCCATCACTACCACCTCTACTTGTCCTTTCAGAACCCATTTTTGGGACACAAAATCCCTAACCACTTCGATGTTAGGTCTTACTCTTAAAAATCTACCAACCAGCGAATTTTTCATCCTTGCTATAGAAAAATCAATGGTCTGGTATGGGATTTCAATAGAAAAGCTTCCTTGAGAAGGTATAGAAACGTTCTTCACCGGAGGTAAAGAAGATTTACCAGTTGGTTTGATGCCAAAAAGGGATGCCCATTTCCTCGATTGCCCCAGCCCAACTCCCAATCTGGGACCCCCTCCTGGGTCCTCTGGCAACTGTCCCGCATCGGGATCCAATCTTGTGATCTCGATGTCCTTTCCATCATCCCGCTTGCTGCACTCAGAGGATCCCGCCTCCTCCCGAATACTCCCGGCCAAATTCAAAGTTGAATCTGGACGCTCCCGCTCCCGCTCCCTTTCCATTTTTTTCCCAGGATTTGATCCCGATGTGAGGCTTGTAAACTTATAAGATTTTGTCCTTTGGCCTAAGGAGGAGCACATGAAGCAAACTCTATCCTTAGGCCAAAGGCCAAAGGATAAAATTCCCCATGCCCAACTCAAGGAAAAATCATACATGTTGAACACAATGAAGAATGTAAATGTTTTTTGTATTTTTAAAGAAATTTTGTGATTTTTATGAATTTTGAAATATAAATGCAACAGCATAAAAGAAAACTTACTTCTATATGCATGCAAGATCTAAAATGAAAAAGAAAGAGTTGTCTATCGCAGGTTCACCAAAATGTAAAGGAGAAAATGATGTTTATGGAAAGAGAGTGTTTTGATACTCAAATCACTTATCACCTTACATTTAATTCTTAGAGTAGAGGGATAAATAAGATATTCCCCTTTATTATCAAATGCACAAAGGAAGGATCCAAATTGATCAACCCAAAAAGGATCAATGCATAAATGAATCAATCTATTAGAAATAAGAATAAAGAAGGAGATCCTAGGTTTCCTTCTTAAAATGTGTGTGAATGGGTGTAAATGTGTGATATATTTAGAATGATTAAGGATATGAATTGAAATGGATAGGAGAAATGTACTAACCTTAAAGAATTTTAGATCAAAGAATTCTATTTTCTGACGTTTGTAGACTGTTTCTAGAAAAATTGAAGTATGATCCGGAACCGGAATGCAGAGATGAACAAAACCCAGAAATCTTTTTCCGATCCAACTCTATCTTATGAAGAAGGTAGGCCTTGACCCACAAATGTCAACCTTGACCCAATAATGTCAACCTTGACCTACACAGGTCTGACAAAAAATCTATTCGCGGATCCTGATAGTTCGCTGAAAATGGTATCTAGATCTGAGTTCAAATCTTCAATCCTGAACCTATACCTGCAAGAAAAAGAGATTTTTTTGTTGGGGGGGGAGGGGTTTGCCTTAGTCAAACCTCGATTAAGGAATTAACCTTGAAATCAATAATTGAAATAAGAATGCTAGCAAGTAGTAGAATTGAATCTAAGAATGAAGCTATGATATTGAATAGATATGCGATTGTAATTCAAATGTAAGCAAGTATGTAAATATGAAAGCTTGGACTCAATAGAAACCATAAACCTCCATGATTGTATGTTTGGAATCCACCTTTAAGGGAGAATGAATGAGTGTTGAGGATGCCAAAGGATCTTGAAGGAAGATCACACCACCATGATGGCTAGATCTAGAGTTTGAATGTTGAATCTTGAATGCTTGAACCAAATTCCTTTAAAGGATAGAAAGCTTGAATCCTTGATCTTCAATGGAGAAATTGAATTCTTGGAAGGCTTGAAAACATGTAGAAAAATGGATTCTTGAACCTTTTTCTTCTTGACAAAATCTTAGTTAGAGCTTTTTGCACTTGGAAGACTTAGAGAAAATGAGAGAGAGAGGCTTCCTTTTATATGAAATTAGGGCACAATCTTCTAAGGAGGCTGAAATAGGATAATTAAATTCCAATTAAAGCTTTTAACCCTAGGAGAGGACCTATATTAAATATAATTTAGGAATCACAGCTTCAGAACCCGAAATAGCCGACCCGGAAGCGGGAAAATTGAATTTTGGATGACCCCTGACAGCCGACAGGTTTCTAGATTTGAAAGGGGGACCCTAGTCAGGGTTGAGGTCAACCCTAATATAGGTTAGGGTCAAGGTTGACCCTGACCTAGGTCAAGGTCGAGGTCAACCTTGACCCAGGGGGCTAGAACCCTTTGAAAATATGCTAGGTGGGGTAGAAGGTGCCCAGAGAGGCCCAATCAGGGTCCTAAACATGCACAAAAGTAGAGGATGATGCAGAAACAAGAGGATGATATGATGGAGGTCAAAAACATCCCCTAAGGAGGGCTAAACATTCTTAATATGGAAGTGCTTCCATTTTAAGATGATACAATTGGAAATGGAATGGAGGCATTATTATGGGATGATTATTGGGAAGGCTTTCCTCCCATCTCACAATTGATGAATGATAAAGACACAATAGATAAATTAAAAATTGATATGATATTATCTGTGAATAACTATATAACCTTTCCTTTTAATAATCCAGTATTAGGGTGGGAATGGAGTATTTGTAAGAAGGATTATATTACAGATAATGTTTTTGATAAATTAATGAATATATTAAGTACTAGGTATATTTACCCTAGTAAATGAGAAAAATAAATTGGTATGGTTACTGCAAAAAATGGGGAATATAAGTCTAAAGATGGATATAGATTGATGTAAATAAAAAGGGTATGAAATGACTAATTTTCCAACTAGTTTATGTTGGAATAAACTTTGTTTACCAAAGGTAGACATGTTCACTTGGTTAGAATTGCATGGGATAATTTTAACATCAAAAATATTGTGTAAAATGGGGTATAATGAACAATCTAGATGTGTATTATGTAAACAAGGGGAAGAAAGCATTAATCACCTTCTTCTCAATTGTAATTATTCTATGCAGTGTTGGAAATGGATATCACCAAGATTTAATTGGAAATTTTCCTTCCCTGATAATTTAGTTGATTTTATGCTAGGATGGCCTAGACCAAAGAATAATGATCTACGCAATAGCCTATGGGTTATAACTCCCTTAATTATCTATGGGAAATTTGGAAAGAAAGAAATAGAAAAAATTTTAGAGAGGAAGAAATTCAAATTAATCAATTTCTAAACAAAGTGGAAGCTGTTATTATAGAGGTAGTTAATAATAGGAATTTTATTAGTAAACAAACCAAAATATTCTCAACTTGGGATGATAAAACTAGAAATAAATGGGCAGGCCTCAAAATTCCATTGATAAATTCTTAACCAAAAAAGGATGTGGCAAAATTAAGATTAGAATGTAAATGGAATCCTCTTGCTTATGGGTGGCATAAATGAAATTTTGACAGTGCATCTAGAGAAAACCCTGGAATTGAAAGTATAGGAGAATGCATTCATAACAATAATGGAAAATTAATCACTAGTGTATTTGAACTAGTAGGTATTAAGACAAACAACGAGGTAGAATTTATGGCCCTTATTGAAAGATTAAAATTAAGTAGAACGAAAGAAATAAAAAAATTATAAATTGAAGGAGATTTAATGATAATCATTAATGCAATTAGAAAGGGGGAGACTCCTAATAAGAAATTAAATAATTATGTAAGACAAACTAGAGGTTTAATGGAATACATAGAATACTTTACTATAAACAAAATTTACAGAGAAGGAAACAAGACAACAAACAGATTAGCTAATTTGGGTGCTATAAAAGTTAAAATGGGTATAGGATAATAATATAACTTCTAGTTAGCATATTAGTGTTATAATAAATGAGAGCGGGGGTGAATCAATGGCCTCAAAAATTAATCCAATAATCCCAATCAAAATTTATATCACATATATAAAACCTCTAGTTAACTTTCATCCTACAAGATATATGCCTTTAAGTAATATTACCAAATATCTACTGCTCGGAGTATAGTATTTATTCTTTTTCTTAAGCTTTAATGAATAGTAGTTTATCTTATCCTAGCCTTTGCCAAATATCATTAAATAACTTAGTGTTTACCGATCAATCTTGTTTTAGTAATGTGTAAAGAAAAACATCAAAGAAATGAACCATATACACATTTGACACATGGATTTTTAACGTGGAAACCCTGTTAAGGGAAAAACCACTTGGGACTAGTAACCCAAAAATTGCACTCTTCTGAAGTGAGCTCGGTGAAGAGCCAACCTTGTTAAAGGTTACAAAAAGACTGTTAAGTGTGACCTTGTTAGAGGATTTAAAACTAACAGTTTATCACTTGACCTAGCATTCACTATGCTATCAACATGAAAACCTTTTGATACTCCTTGGGATGTATCTCAATATATTAAGGATGGTTAAATCTCACTTGATTAAGAAATTTTTTTGAATGAATGGTTAAACTGAAACACTATATGATCTATTCACAAATACAACTTAATCTTGCAGATGTTTAGATCTATTGTAATTCCATAATACCTCTTCTGATAAATGTTCTCTTCAACTCCTTTGCTCCACTTCTTTATGTTCGGTTAATGTTGTTACTTCTCTGTTGCTTGGTGTCTGCAAAATTCTTAGCTCTCTTCCTCAGCCTGTATGATCAAATCTGCATGAAGACTTCTATCTTCACCAGAATTCTCTTCAGGATTCCTCTTTTGATAATGAATTACTTGTATCTTTATATAGAAATGATTTCATTATCATGTTGTCTTTCTTATTTTCTCTGTTGATCACTTCTTGATTCGTAAAGCTCTCCATACTTGCTTTAGTTTTATTCTATAAATATCTCCTTGTTTTCTAGAATAAAACATACTTTAAATATCCTTCTTATCTTTAGATTTTAACTAATCGATAGAAATAAAGTAAAAAATCAGTTAACTCTAAATATAGCAATGCTAGCTAAGTTGTTTTGTCGTTTCCTAGCTCTAGTGTCTATTGGTCAATACTTTAGTTGTGCTCAGTGACTACTACAGATAGCTCGGGCATAAACTTCAGTTCTGTTTGTTGACAATTGTAGTTAGCTTGGTAATGCTTTCTCGGGTATCACTTTCTTGGGTAACATTTTCCATCGGTTAACAATGTGAAATTCTGTGCTAGGGGTCCACCATCCATCAGGGTTTACTGTCACTCGGTGTATATGACAATACATTGATAGATTTAATGTCTTGCATTTACTTTCTGCAACTCAATGATCATCAACTTTGTCATCTTCAAACATTCAATTAGTTATATTTCATCAATCTCTCCCTTTGGCATTGATGGAAACATACTACTAACAAAATATGAAATATATCAGTTGTAGTTCATCAATATCTCCCAGACTTATTTTTCTATAACCAATTCAAATATTTGGCTCTCAGTAAGCTTTCCTAGCTTAGATTTGATTCTTGCAGAGTACATTTTCTTCATTCATTCCCTTCCATGGATAGATGTAGCAAATTTTGATTATGTTTCTTCTCTTGTTGTAGAATATATTCTCCAATTCTCTCCCTTATATGGATGGTTGTTTCTTTGAATCTTTCTCTCCTTTTGTAGAAACTTCTTTTTTTGAACTTTTCTCTCCCTTTGACTGTTCCTCTCCCTGATGGATATTTATTTTTGATCTCTCTCCCTTATCTCTAGATATTTCTTATGGATATATTCTCTCTCTTTGAAAACAATGCCAAACATATGATATCTCTTTTCATAATATATTCCTTGAATTTCCTCTGTCCATCAGCAATACAACTCTGTAGTAGCCAATAATATCTTTGGTTTTTGGTGTAGATAAGTACCTTTTATGTACTGATATATCTTTGTAGTCCATTTCAGCTTGCATCAACACAATTGATCTTCTGATAATGTGTAGGCCGATGCAGCCTCCTAGTCAGCTTAGTGACCAGTAGACAAGGGTCGGACCCCTAGTCTCTTCCTCAGGTACTCAAATGTATCTTTTGGAAATGGATTTGTGAATATGTCTGCTAATTGTTCCTTGGATTGTAAATATTCTTGTATCACTTCTTTCTCTTTCACTTGTTCCCTTAAGTAATGATAATTTATAGCAATGTGCTTTGTCTTAACATCCATTACATGGTTCTTTGAGATGTTTATTGCACTAGTGTTATCATAGTAGATTGTTGGAAATGAGTTGATTAACTGGGAGGGGAGGGGTGAATCAGTTACCACAAAAACAAATCCAAGTCCCTTAGATGTCTTAATCAAACTTATCATTATTGCTCAGTTAATACAGATATTCTACTATCACTCAGTTAACGTAGCAATCTTAAGATATTAACTATGATTATCTTTTAGTGATTAATTGCAGAAACATAAAGCATAAAGAAAATATCATGTAGATAGATAACACCAAGATTTAATGTGGAAACCCAATTTGGGAAAAACCACCAATTGTAACTAGTTACTATTTTTCATTCTTTTGAATTGAGCCCTATTAGGAGCCAACCATGTTAAATGTTACAATAACACACTATTAGGTGTGACCCTGTTAGAGGATTTAATCACCCTATAAGAAGTGGCCTTTTTATAGGTCTTCAAACACTTTAATGAAGAAATGTCACCTTGTGAGAGGATTTACAAAAGAATGTTTTTGATTAAGGTAAAAATAGGTTTTGAAAGGAACCCAAAACCTTTTACAAGAGATAATTAAAGATAAGAAAAGATAGCCCTTCCAAACATGAAATGCCTGCTACGAACAAAAGAGCAGGACCCAAGCATACAACCCAAAACCTGAAGAAGTAGAAAACCAGTCAAAAAAGTACAGTTACCAGTAAAACTACTAGCAAAACACCAGCAAACCTTCCAGTGCAATGCCCAACTTAATGCATTTTTTCATAGGCTTCCTCAGCCTCTTTCTGCATGTTTTCCATCAAGTCAATGGAATCCTTCAGCTTTAGCATCTCCTTCGGGATATCTGGAACTTTTCTTTTGACACCTCTACGATTTCTAGTGCTCATGCCCGCGCTCTCAATATCGCCTTCCATCGTGAAAGTAGTTATTTCCAGCAGACTCATTTCTAGGTAGGCGTATAAATCTTTGAGATTCTGGACAGAAAATTTTAGCCCTTCATTACTATGTTTCAGAATAATGTTTATCATATGCCCATTGTGACTGATTTGGGCTTTCATCTCGTTGAACTTATCTTCAATAATTTCATTAACCTTTTTAGTAAGGTCATCATCTCTATTTTTATTGTTTACCTTAATCTTCACCTCCTTCTCCATATCTTCCATTCTAGAATTGACAGGATCCATAGCTTCTTGCATATTCTTGAGGTGCAGTTTCATCGTGTTCATTTCCTCCCCAATCCACTTCTCCATATTATCCCCATAGTCCTCTGTACACTTCAGGATTCTCTCATCGACCTCAAAACCCACCATTTTTTTGTCTGAGTTAAGTTTTTGTTTTTTCTTCTCCTTACCAGTTTTCCTCTAAATTCTATTCTCCTCTATTTATTTTTCGTTATTCTCCTCCTCTTTTTCTTTTTCATCCTTCTCTTCTTCCTTCTCCTTGTTTTCTTCTTCCTCATTCAGCTTGAGTTTGTTCACTTCCTTCTCCCTATTCTCATCTTCCTCATTTATATTGAGGTCTTCCGCAGCTCTGTTATCATCTTCATTATTGGAGTCCTCTTCATCTTCGACCTGATTCTCCTTAGAATTTCTAGATTCTACCTCATTTATCTTGGGCTCTTCCATTTTTTCCTCGTCATGGGTCTTATCCTTGTTAGTGCTCAGGGTATTAGGGCTGACCTCCGTCTCTTCCCTAATGTTCTCCATTTTCTTAATCTTTCTGTTAACCCTCTTCTTAGATTTCACTTTCTTGATATCCCAATTCAACTTCCTGAAATTCCCTTTGACCCTTTGAGGGATAGGGTCTGAAACTTGATTTTTAACATAATCAGAAATAAGAAGAATAAAACCTTCATGAAGAACTGGGTTTGAAGCTTTTTTCTTGTGTTCCACAATACTATTATTTAGAGAGCTAAGCAAATAATAGGGGAAAGAAACAAGCTTCTGGTGCCTAAAATGATTTGTGAGGATGAAATGGAGGTTATAGATTTTAGAATACCTACCATCCAGAGTAAAGTATTCGATCATCACAATGAGAATGTGAGCTCCGTGAATTTTTATCTTTTTTATGTCGACATAGTCTCCCCTACTTTTGGTCAGAAGGGCTTGCTCTTCTTCATTCTTCGGGAAGATTTTGAAGGCTTGGGTGCCCATCCTCTTATCATCCCTATAAAAATTCATTCCTTCCACTGGAATACCCATTATTTTAGAGATGAGATTCAGGGTAAGAGGGATAGATTTACCTCACAGATTCACCCTCCCATTCTTCCATCCATCTGTAAATTTCTTCATAATTTCCTTATCCGCACCATGCAGGCACTCCATGAAGTTCATAACTTCTCTTTTTCTGAGTCTTTTCCAAACCTTTTTCTTTAGCTTCCATTTCGAGCAGTCCATCAGCTCCTCCCTCTTCAAACCACCCCCCATCATAGTAGATTTTTGAAAAAATAGGATACAGTTTTGCAGAGAGTGGAGCTTAAGCTTTCTTTGATTTTTCTTACTATTTGTGACCCATGATCCATGTGAGTAGACAATTTCAATCAAACCCACAAGCCTCAACTGACAATAAGTGACACATTTGAAATTAGCTATCATAATCATTATTAATGCTTGTTTGCAGTAAGCCTTCATTTTGATTTACCTTGTCGTACTTGATGAGATGCAAAATCTCTAAACTTAAATCCACCTCCCCATTCCATGATGTCATTGCATTACAATTAACACCCACATTGGCTAAATTGTCCACAACCCTATTTCCTTCCCTGTACATGTGGGAAATAAAGCATTCTTCGAAAAGAAGCAAAGTGGATTTAATTTTGTCTATAATGTGAGCTATAGTCCAGGATGCTTTTGATTTTCCTTTGATACAGTTAATGATGTTTAATGAGTCTACCTCCAACCAGAATTTCAAAATTCCTTTCCCTTTAGCTTGATTGACAGTCATAAGAGCTACCATAGCTTCGGCTACATGGTTCATTTGATTTCCAAGAGGAGCAGCAATTGCCCCCAGACAATTCCCAACACTATCTCTTAAGCATCCACCACCTCCAGCTTTTCCTGGATTCCCCTTAGTAGCTCCATCGAAGTTTCCTTTTGCCCAGCCATAAGGCAAAGTAGACCATCATGTATTTTCCCTCTTATTTAAAGTCTTGGTCTCTTGTTTACTGGGGATTCCCCATTCAAAGCTTGTTATTTCCTGAAGATTCAAAAGTTTATTTCTTTGAGGAAAAGATGCATTGAATTTTTTTGGCATACCTCTGATTATATGGTTAGCCACAACTGTATGGGAGGATTTTTTTCTCTCTGAAGACACTATTATTCCTCTCCTTCCATATCCTCCATGAGAAGTGAGGTAGGAAGAGCTTCCACATCTCCTTATAGTCTTTTCCCTTTCGAGGACACAACCATTGAGTAATATGCTCCTAAGCACTATTAGGTTTGACCCAATCCACATTAAAATACATAAACACTAAGTCCCATAATTGGATAGAGAAGGGATAGTGGATCATCAGATGGTTACTATTTTAAGCTTTAGAGTGGCAAAGGTAACATCTATTTGACATGATGAAACCTCTTTTATAGAGATATTCCACCGTGAGGATTTTATCCTGTGTCAGAAGCCAGAAAAACATATTAATTTTAGGGATAAGGTTGGAGTTCCAAACCTAAGCACTGAGAGGCTGGGAACTGCTGGAGAGAAGAAGGGCCAAAGCTGAAGCAATAGAGAATTTTCCATTAGGTTCCGGGCTCCAGATCAAAGAATCTAGAGAGTTGGTAGGAAACCAAGAATTGAGTTGGGAATTTATTTGAGAGAGATTACCCTCAAAGGAACCAAGGTCCGCCCATTTTTTGTTGATCCAGTAGTCTGCCACCCTTTCTTCCACAATATCTTGGCAGTCAAGAATAGCAAGACTCCACTCTTCATTACCTTTAAGGGCTTTATTTTCCAGCCATTTATCCTGCCAGAAATTTATCTTCCTACCATTTCCTAGTTTCCATCTGACTCCCTTTTTTATCAGCTCTTTTCCTCTGCAGATGCTATTCTATATAAAGGAGCCATTGACTTCCTGGGAGTTGTTAAGCATGTCCTCAAGAGAATGGATATGGTATTTCCTTTTCAGAGTTGAATTCCATTCCTTTTCTTCCTCAAAGATTCTCCAGCACTATTTTTCCATTAGAGCCTTATTAGTATTCTTTATGCTTCTGATCCCCAATCGTCCCCATTTTTTGGGTTTTCAAACCACCTCCCAAGCCACAAGACTAAATTTCTTTTTTTCCTCAACTCCCAACCATAAGAAGCACCTTTGGATTTTTTCAATCAGTTTAGCAAACTTGTTAGGGATCTTGAATAGGCTAAGCACATAAACAGGAAGATTCTACAGGGTGGACTTAAGAAGTTGGAATTTCCCAGAAAGGCTAAGGGTAGCACCTTTCCAGCCTACAAGCTTATTGTGAAATCTATCAATGATCTTATTCCAAAAGACATCATCAGGTTTAAGACAAAGAGGAAGGCCTAGGTAAGGAGTTGGGAGAATCCCAATTTACAAAAGAATGTTAAGTCTACTCTATAAAGAGATTTATATCACTGTTGCAATTGTTAGAGAGTAACAATGGATTGTACCTGTTTAACGAAGCAACTATCTTTGCTGAATCAGATCTCCATTTTGGTTTTATGACTGGATCCTGGCTGATCAAATATTCTATTGCACCTCTGTATATTATGTCCTTAATCACAATCCCATCTTATTTTTCCTCCACTCTTCATATCATAAACACACACATATTATCACATAATGACATATTCAATCCAAACTTGACCTTGTATATATATGATAGGCCTTGTCAAGTCAGCTTGAATAACCTTCCAAATAAATAATAAAACTTAATTTTTTCGGCTACATATAACTAATTAACCATAAAATGTAAACTATTATTAGTCAGCTGACACTAAAACCATAAATCAGTTAATATTGTAATCCTTCAATTCCTGACCAATACTGTAATGCCTGAGTGAACTCGGTTAGAACTAAAAAATCACTTTGGTCTTCTTTAATTCCTGAGAGAACTTGGCATACACTGACTGTGCTCGGTTTGGGTATAGACATTTGTGTAACATCACTATATTTGTGTAAACATCAATGACAATACACAATTGAATAATTTTCATCAACAATATCCCTCTTTGGCATTGATGGCAACACAACATGTCATAATACAAAGAATTATAGAGCAACAGACACAATAATCAAATTGTATTAATTTCCTTTGCTTCATTCTGATTCTTATCCAAAAAACTCCCTTTGTTTTCACAATCACTGAAATACAAATTTCTAATAAAATTTCTCCCTCTGTCAACAATAATATTTCGTTAAATAATTTCTTTGGCATGACATTAATAATCTCCCTCTTTGACAACCAATGCCAAAGATACTATCCAACACACATCCAATGAAGTTATAATGTACTTGTTTGGACTAATTCATATGCAATGAGCTCTGACAATCTGCATCAACATGTTAAATCTATTATGCAGCTCGGTTGATGCATCACTAATATGTCCATTAGTGAGCCTGAGTTAGGGGAATCACCCCTAGCTTTCTCTAAGATTAAAGAATGCATCCTTAGGTAATGGTTTTGTGAATATGTCTACAATTTGTTCTTTATTATTCACATATTCCAACCTTACTTCCTTGTCTTGAACCAATTCTCTTAAGAAATGATACTTTATTGCAATATTTTTATTCTTAGTATGCATCACAGGGTTCTTTGAAATGTTAATAGCACTAGTGTTGTCACATTAGAAAATAAATGGTTCTTTGATTTCCACCTTCATACATGACAACAGTTGTTTGAACCATATGATATTTTAACAATTCACTACTGCAGAAACATACTTTTCCCCTATTGTAGAATAAGAAATGCAATTCTACTTCTTTCTTGTCCAGGAGACTAACATCTTACCAAGAAATAATTCTCCACCACTTGTGCTCTTTCTATCATCAACACTTCCTGCCCAATCAACATTAGTAAAAGTCTTCAAATAAAAGTTTCCTCCTTTCTTATACCATAATCCATACTCTTGAGTACCCTTAAGATATCTTAGAATCCTTTTGATAGTCATCAAATGATTCTATCTAGGATTAGATGAAAACCTTGCAACAATACCAACTGCTAATGCAATATCAGGTCTAGTGTGAACAACATATTGAAGTTTGCCAATCATGGATCTATAGGTAGTCTTATTTACTTCCTCTGAGTCATCATCCTTAGACAACTTATGTCCAGTAGACATAGGTGTCCCAACTGGTATGGAGTCTTCCATTCCAAATTTATTTAGTATCTCTTTGATGTATTTATACTTAGTAATGTAGATACCATCCTTCATCTGATAAACTTGTAAACCAAAAAATATTTTGATTTCGCCAAACTACTATACAAGCTACTATTGTCAATAGTTCTCTGAAATCCAATACTTAGTAGGTAACCATGCAATCTTTCATACCAGGCTCTAGGAGCTTTCTTAAGTCCATACAAGGCTTTGGGAAATTTTCAAACCATATTCCTTTTGTTAGGATCTACAAAACCTGCAGGTTTCTCAATATAGACTTCTTCTTCAAGGATTACATTCAAGAATGTAGATTGTACATCCATTTGGTATACCTTGAATCTTTTATGTGCAACATATGTGAGAAGATTTCTCACTCTTTCAAGTCTTGAAATAGGAGAAAATTTTTCTCTATAATCAATACCCTCTTCTTGAGCATATCCTTTACATACTAATCTTGATTTGTTTCTGGAAACTTCACCTTTTTCATTCATCTTGTTTCTAAAAACCCACTTAGTACCAATCAAATTCTTGTCTTTTGGTCTAGGTACAAGATTCCAGGTTTCATTCTTTTCTATCTTCTCAATCTCTTCATTCACGGCTTCTATCCATCTTTCATCATTCAATGCATCTTTAATAGATCTAGGTTCAATTTCACTAAGAAAACATGTACCTTTAATTTTGTTCCTTTCCATTACACCTTCTGTCTGATCTCCAATTATTTTCTCAGGTGCATGATGCCTTCTAACATATTTTGCAAGTATAGGCTCCTTCCTCTTTGATTCTGGGCTTGATCCACTTGGTTCACCATGTTCAAATATTTTGTTCTTCTCTTCTGTCTGATACTTGAGTTCCATTGTCTGAGACTCAGGTGCCACTATCTAAGACTCAGGTGCCTCTATCTACAACTCGATTCCCTCTGTCTATGACTCAGTTTCTTTAGTCTAAGACTTAGTTTCTTTATTTAACAGCTTGGATTGCATAGGTTGCAACAAGGTTTGTGTTGATGAATTTATTGGTTGACATGGTTTCTGTCCAATCACCATTGCATGTGTCTTAGGTATAGTATCGGGTTCATAATACACAAAGTTCATGTAATCCTCGGGCTCTTTACTGCTTAGTTCTTCACTTCTCTCTGCAAACTCATCAATCTTTACATGTACACTTTCTATGACTTTATGAGTAGTAAGATTCAAACATTTATATGCTTTACTTTTGCAGGAGTAGCCTAGGAATATAAATTCATCACCTTTTACATCAAATTTTCTATTTCTTGCTTCCTTCAAGATGTAACATTTACTTCCAAATACTTTGAAATAATGAATATTAGGTTTATAGCCATACCATAATTCAAAAGGTGTCTTCTCAGTACCTTTCTTCAGTTGAACTCTATTCAATGTGTGAATTGCAGTGCTGATGGATTCCTTCTAGTATTTGGTAGAAACATTCTTTTCAATTATCAAGGTTCATGCATAATCCATAGTACACATGTTTCATCTTTCTAATATCCCATTTTTTTGTGGTGTACTTGGGATAGATACTTGTCTCTTGATTCCTCTTTCATGGTTAATTGGTTATATGCAGCCAACATACTTAATTTTTATTATTTATTTGGAAGGTTATTCAAGCCGACTTGACAAGATGTATCATATATATACAAGATCAAGTTTGGATTGAATATGTAAGAATGTGATAATATTTGTGTATTTATGATATGAAGAGTGGAGGAAAAATTAGATGGGATTCTAATCAAGGACAAAACATATAGAGCTGAAATAAAATATTTGATTAGTGAGGATCCAGTCATAAAACTAGAACAAAGATATGATCAGAAAAGACAATTGCTTCGTCAAACAGGTCAATCCATTGTTACTCTCTAACAATTCTAGCAGTGATCTAAATCTCTTTACAAAGTAGACTTAACAATCTTTTGTAAATCCTCTCACAAGGTGACATTTCTAAATTAAAGTGTTTGAAGACCTCTAACAAGGTGATTATATCTACTAACAGGGTCACACCTAACAATGTGTTATTTAACCTTTAACAGGGTTGGCTCCTAACAAGGCTCACTTCATAAGAGTGAAAAACAGTAACTAGTTGCAATTGGTAGATTTTCCCAAATTGGGTTTTCATGTTAAATCTTTGTGTTATCTGTGTACATGTTATTTTATTTATTCTTTATGTTTCTACAATTAATCACTAAAAGATAATCACAGTTAATATCTTAAGTTTTCTATGTTAACCAAGTGACAGTAGAATATTTTTATTAACTGAGCAATAGTGATAAGTTTGATTAAGACATCTAAGGGACTTGGATTTGTTTTTTTGGTAACTGATGTTAGAGTAATTTAGCAATTGCTCTTTAGTGCTTAAGTTTCACTTAGGCAGTTTCCTTTTAGACTTAGGAAAGTTTCTATTTCCTAGCAGTTGCCCGTTTAGGGTTTCGACATCCTTTATAAGG
>MU224510.1:17445-37417 GCA_018584345.1 Thuja plicata
ACTTAGGCAGTTTCCTTTTAGACTTAGGAAAGTTTCTATTTCCTAGCAGTTGCCCGTTTAGGGTTTCGACATCCTTTATAAGGATTGTCTTCTTTGTATTTCATAAGGAGATTACTTTGTAAATCTTGTAGTTAATAGAAATCATTTCTGTTTCAATGGATTTGCAGTCTCTTTCTTTTTGGCCGCCATAGCTGTCTGATTACTTCTCTCTTCTGTCTTCTTCTTTCTTGTAGCAGTGTTTGCATGCAGGTGTTTCTTGGGTAGATTGACATTCTTCAATCTCAACAACTGATTCACACCTCCCCTCTTAGTTACTCAACTCATTTCCAACAATTGGTATTAGAGAATTTGGTGCTTTTAGCGAAGGTTTCAAGGCCTAAGCTAAAAGATCAAATATGTCTTACAAAA
Source organism: Thuja plicata (assembly GCA_018584345.1). Lineage (NCBI taxonomy): Eukaryota > Viridiplantae > Streptophyta > Pinopsida > Cupressales > Cupressaceae > Thuja > Thuja plicata. The sequence goes on from MU224510.1 coordinate 17,854, forward strand.
GGGAGATCCCCAAGCTTAACAAAGACAACTTCACAGCATGGAAATATTTGATGAGGCTACATATATATACTATTGGAGACACTAGTTTTCAATTCTTAGATCACAATTATGTGGAACTTCCGAGACCTATGTCTATGGATCAGATGATGGACATCAAGAATCATAACATAATGATGATTGATATAGCTTCCTCACTCAGCTATTTTGAATTTGATGAAGTCAAGGAATGCCCTACTTCCTATGATATATGGAAGAAACTAAATTAGATACATGGAGGAGATGACAATGTAATGAGAGCCAAAGAATAAAGTCTTAGAGGTCAGTTTGATTAGATGAAAATGAAAGAAGGAGAAAACATTACAAAATACAGTGAAAGAATCAAGAAAAGTGTCAGTGCCATCAGAGCTGCCGGTGGAACAATTGAAGATAAAACAATGGTTAGTAAGGTATCGAGAACTTTACTTCCTATCTATTCTATTAGAGTTTCAACTATTTAAGATATGAGGTGTAGTAATGATATAAATATAGATGCATTGGTTGGAAGGCTAACAACTTTTGAGTTGGATAACTATGACAATAATTCTCCTAATCCTAGCAATTTTGAGTCTTCATTCAAAGCTAAATTAAACCTTGGTAAGATGAAAGGAAAACAGATTGACAGTGGTAGTGATAATGATTATGATGATGAAGATATGGAAATCATTGAAGCATTAATTGCAAAGGGAGATGCGAAAGGAAAGTACAAAGGAAGAATATCATTGATTTTATTTTCATGTAATGAGGTTGGTCACATTGCTACTAAGTGCCCAAATAAAGAAGACAAAGATGAGAAAAAGTTAAAAAAGTACAAAGGGAAGAAGGATTTCAAGAGTTACAAAAGATACAAGGACAAAGGTAAGAAATCTTGTTATATTGCTAAAGATTCTGATAGTGATGAAGATGAAGATGAAATGGTTTACATTAATATTAAGGATGAGTTAGACAATGAAGACAATGAAAAGACTACTCTTTACTCTCATATTAGCAAGAATGACACTTGGATAATTGATAGTGGTTGTTCTCACCATATGACTGGTGATAAAACTAAATTTGAACATGTTGAGCACTATGATGGTGGGAGTGTCAGTTTTGGGAATGATAAACCTTGCTATGTGAAAGGTAAAGGTTGTATTACTCTAACATAAGGAATCAAATGTGATAATGCTTATTGGGTTGAAGGACTAAGGCTTAATCTACTAAGTGTGGCACAACTGAATAACATTGGTTTCAAGGTAGAATTCATGAATGGTAAGGCCAAACTCCTAGAAGGTAAAGGAAACCTAGTTGGAACTGATAGGTAAACAAAAGGTAATCTATTATATCTTGATCTCACTGAAAGTTCATGTTTTATTGTACAAGTAGAAGAAAGATGGATATGGCATAAGAGGTTGTGTCATGTGAATTTTCATAACCTAGTCAACATAAGAAATAACAAAAGAGTAATATCTATTCCTATTCTAAAGAAACCTGAATTAGCAATATGCAAACAATGTCAAATTGGGAAGATGGTCAAAACTAGTTTCAAGAGCAAGAATTACAATACAAAACAAGTCTTGGAGTTAGTGCATATTGATTTGTGTGGACCAATCAGAACAAAAAGTTACATAGGTGAGAATTATTTCATTCTATTTGTTAATGACCATTCCAGAATGATGACTATTATGTTTCTCAAAGAAAAATTAGAAGCTTTTCAGAAGTTCAAGTGGTACCTTGCCAAAGTTGAGAATGAAAGATGAAAGAAACTTAAATGCCTAAAATCTGATAGAGGAGGAGAATTGATTTCTAATGATTTCAATGAATTTTGCAATGAAAGAAGAATCAAGAGACAAGTATCTATCCCAAGTACACCACAAAAAAATGGGATAGAAGAAAGAAGAAACATATGTACTATGGATTATGCAAGAACCTTGATGATTGAAAAGAATGTTTCTACCAAATACTAGAAGGAATCCATCAGCATTGCAATTCACACCTTGAATAGAGTTCAACTGAAGAAAGGTATTGAGAAGACACCTTTTGAATTATGGTATGGCTATAAACCTAATGTTCATTATTTCAAAGTATTTGGAAGTAAATGTTACATCTTGAAGCAAGAAAGAAATAGAAAATTTGATGTAAAAGGTGATGAAGGTATATTCCTAGGCTACTCTTGCAAAAGCAAAGCATATAAATGTTTGAATCTTACTACTCATAAAGTCATAGAAAGTGTACATGTAAAGATTGATGAGTTTACAGAGAGAAGTGAAGAACTAAGCAGTAAAGAGCCTGAGGATTACATGAACTTTGTGTATTATGAACCTGATACTATACCTAAGACACATGCAATGGTGATTGGACAACAACCATGTCAACCACTAAATTCATGAACACAAACCTTGTTGCAACCTATGGAATCCAAGCTACTAACTGAACAAACTGAGTCTTAGACTGAAGAAACCAAGTCACAGACAGAGGGAATCAAGTTGCAGATAGAGGCACCTGAGTCTTAGATAGAGGCACCCGAGTCTCAGACAATGGAACCTGAGTATCAGATAGAAGAGAAGAAAAAAATATTTGAACATGGTGAACCAAGTGGATCAAGCCCAGAGTCAAAGAGGAAGGAGCCTATAATTGCGAAATATGTTAGAAGGCATCATGCACCTGAGAAAATAATTGGAGATTAGACAGAAGGTGTAATGGCAAGGAGCAAAATTAAAGGTACATGTTTTCTTAGTGAAATTGAACCTAGATCTATTAAAGATGCATTGAATGATGAAAGATGGATAGAAGCCATGAATGAAGAGATTGAGAAGATAGAAAAGAAAAAAACCTAGAATCTTGTACCTAGACTAAAAGACAAGAATTTGATTGGTACTAAGTGGGTTTTCAGAAACAAGATGAATGAAAAAGGTGAAGTTTCCAGAAACAAAGCAAGATTAGTATGTAAAGGATATGCTCAAGAAGAGGGTATTGATTATAGAGAAACTTTTTCTCCTGTTGCAAGACTTGAAGGAGTGAGAAATCTTCTGGCATATGCTGCACATAAAGGATTCAAGGTATACCAAATGGATGTAAAATCTACATTCTTGAATGTAATTCTTGAAGAAGAAGTCTATATTGAGAAACCTGAAGGTTTTGTAGATCCTAACAAAAGGAATATGGTTTGAAAATTTCCCAAAGCCTTGTATGGAATTAAGCAAGCTCCTAGAGCCTGGTATGAAAGATTGCATGGTTACCTACTAAGTATTGGATTTCAGAGAACTAATGACAATAGTAGCTTGTATAATAGTTTGGAGAAATCAATATATTTGTTGGTTTACAAGTTTATTAGATGAAGGATGGTATCTACATTACTCAGTATAAATACATCAAAGAGATACTAAAGAAATTTGGAATGGAAGAATCCATACCAGTTGGGACACCTATGTCTACTGGACATAAGTTGTCTAAGGATGATGACTCAAAGGAAGTAAATTAGACTACCTACAGATCCATGATTGGTAAACTTCAATACGTTGTTCACACTAGACCTAGTATTGCATTAGCAGTTGGTATTGTTGCAAGGTTTTCATCTAATCCTAGATAGAATCATTTGATGACTATCAAAAGGATTCTAAGATATCTTAAGGTTATTGAAGAGTATGGATTATGGTATAAGAAAGGAGGAAACTTTGATTTGAAGACTTTTACTGATGCTGATTGGGTGGGAAGTGTTGATGATAGAAAGAGCACAAGTGGTACAACATTATTTATTGGTAAGAGGTTAGTCTCCTGGAAAAGAAACAATTACAATTGCATTTCTCATTCTATAATAGAGGCAAAGTATGTTGCTGCAGTAGTGAATTGTTAAAATATCATATGGTTCAAACAACTATTGTTAGGTATGAAGGTGGAAATCAAAGAACCAGTTATTATCTAATGTGACAACACTAGTGCTATTAACATTTCAGAGAACCCTTTGATGCATACTAAGGCTAAAAATATTGCAATAAAGTATCATTTCTTAAGAGAATTGGTTCAGGATAAGGAAGTAAGGTTGGAATATGTGAATACTAAAGAACAAATTGCAAACATATTCACAAAACTATTACCTAAGGATGCATTATTTAATCTTAGATAAAGCTAGGGGTGATTCCCCTAACTAAGGCTCAATAATGGACATATTAGTGATGCATCAACTAAGATACATAATATATTTAACATGTTGATGCAGATTGTCAGAGCTCATTGCATATGAATTAGTCCAAACAGGTACATTACAACTTCATTGGATGTGTATTGGATAGTGTCTTTGGCATTGGTTGTCAAAGAGGGAGATTATTGATGTCATGCCAAAGAAATTATTTAAGGAAATATTATTATTGACAGAGGGATAAATTTTATTAGAAATCTGTATTTCAGTGATTGTGAAGACAGAGGGATTTTTTTGTATAAGAATTAGAATGAAGCAAAGGACATTAATACAATTTGATTATTGTGTATGTTGCTCTATAATTATTTGTATTATGACATGTTGTGTTTCCATCAATGCCAAATAGGGAGATTGTTGATGAAAATTATTCAATTATGTATTGTCATTGATGTTTACACAAATATAGTGATGTTACACAAATGTCTATACCCAAACCAAGCACAATCAATGTATGCCAAGTTCTCTCAGGCATTAAAGATGACCAAAGTGATTTTTTCGTTCTAACCAAGTTCACTCGGGCATTATAGTATTGGTCAGGAATTGAAGGATTACAGTATTAACTAAGTTATGCTTTTAGTGTCATGAGCCGACTAACAATAGTTTACATTTTATGGTTAATTGGTTATATGTAGCCGATAAACTTAAGTTTTATTATTTATTTGGAAGGTTATTCAAGCCAAATTGACAAGGCCTATCATATATATACAAGGTCAAGTTTGGATTTAATATGTCATTATGTGATAATATGCGTGTGTTTATGATATGAAGAGTGGAGGCGAAATCAGATGGGATTGTGATTAAGGACATAACATACAGAGCTGCAATAAAATATTTGATCACCTAGGATCCAGTCATAAAACCAAAATGGAGATCTGAATGAGAAAAGACAATTTCTTCGTCAAACAGGTACAATCCATTTTTACTCTCTAACAATTGTAGCAGTCATCTAAATCTCTTTACAGAGTAGACTAAACATTCTTTTGTAAATCCTCTCACAAGGTGACATTTCTACATTGAAGTGTTTTAAGACCTCTAACAAAGCCACTTCTTATAGGGTGATTAAATCCTCTAATAGGGTCACACCTAACAGTGTGTTATTGTAACCTTTAACATGGTTGGCTCCTAACAGGGCTCACTTTAAAAGAATACAAAATAGTAACTAGTTGCAATTGGTGGTTTTTCCCAAATTGGGTTTCCACATTAAATCTTGGTGTTATCTATTTACATGTTATTTTCTTTATGATTTATATTTCTACAATTAATCACTAAAAGATAATCACAGTTAATATCTTAAGATTACTATGTTAACTAAGTGATAGTAGAATATCTTTATTAACTGAGCAACAATGATAAGTTTGATTAAGACATCTAAGGGACTTAGATTTTTTTTTGTGGTAACTAATTCACCCCTCCCCTCCCAGTTAATCAACTCATTTCCAATAATCTACTATGATAACACTAGTGCAATAAACATCTCAAAGAACCCTGTAATGGATGTTAAGATAAAGCACATTGCTATAAATTATCATTACTTAAGGGAACAAGTGAAAGAGAAAGAAGTGATACTGGAATATGTGCAATCCAAGGAACAATTAGTAGACATATTCACAAATCCATTGCCAAAAGATACATTTGATTACCTGAGGAAGAGACTAGGGGTCCGACCCTTGTCTACTGGTCACTAAGCTAACTAGGAGGCTGCATCGGCCTACACATTATCAGAAGATCAATCATGTTGATGCAAGATGAAATGGAATACGAATATATATCAGTACGTAAAAAGGTACTTATCTACACCAAAAACCACAGATATTATTGGCTACTACATAGTTGTATTGCTGATGGACAGTGGAAATTCAAGGAATATATTATGAAAAGAGATATTATATGTTTGGAATTGTTTTCAAAGAGAGAGAATATATCCATATGAAATATCCAGAGATAAGGGAGAGAGATCAAAAATAAATATCCACCAGGGAGAGGAACAGTCAAAGGGAGAGCAAAGTTCAAAAAATAAGTTTCTACAAAGGGAGAGAAAGATTCAAAGAAACAACCATCCACATAAGGGAGAGAATTGGAGAATATATTCTACAACAAGGGAAGAAACATAATCAAAATTTTCTACATCTATCCATTGAAGGGAATGAATGAAGAAAAAGTGCTCTGTAAGAATCAAATCTAAGCTAGGAGAGCTTACTAAGAGCCAAATATTTGAATTGGTTATAGAACAATAAGTTTGGGATATATTGATGAACTACAACTAATATATTTCATATTGTGTTAGTATTATGTTTCCATCAATGCCAAAGGGAGAGATTGATGAACTATAACTAATTGAATGTTTGAAGATGACAAAGTTGATGATCATTGAGCTACAGAAAGTAAATGCAAGACATTAAATCTATTAATGTATTGTATTCTCATTGATTTCAACTTAATATGGTATGATTTCTCATACACATATTTTCACAACACTTAAAGATCTGAAGAGACAAAGTTTTTGTCATCGGTAATCATATACACTAAGTGACAGTAAACCCTGATGGATGGTGAACCCCAAGCATAGAAGTTCACATTGTTAACCAATGGAAAGTGTTACCTGAGCAAGTGATACCCGAGCAAGCATTACCAAGCTAACTACAGTTGTGAACAAACAAAACTGAAGTTGATGCCTGAGCTATCTGCAGTAGTCACTGAGCACAACTAAAGTATTGACCAATAGGAACTAGAGTTAGGAAATGATAAAATAACTTAGCTGGTAGAGCTATACTTAGAGTTAAATTATTGTTTACTTTATTTCTATTGATTAGCTAAAATCTAAAGATAAGAAGGATATTTAAAGAATGTTTTATTCCATAAAACAAGGAGATATTTATAGAATAAAACTAAAGCAAGCATGGAGAGCTTTACGGATCAAGAAGTGATCAACAAAGAAAATAAGAAAGATAGTAGAATAATGAAATCATGTCTATATAAAGATACAAGTAATTCATTATCAAAAGAGGAATCCTGAAGAGAATTCTGGTGAAGATAGAAGTCTTCATGCAAATTTGATCATACAGGCTGAGGAAGAGAGCCAAGAATTTTGCAGACATCAAGCAACAGAGAAGTAACAACATTAACTGAGTAGAAAGAAGGGAAGCAAAGGAATTGAAGAGAACATTTATCAAAATAGGTATTATGGACTTACAATAGATCTAAACATCTATAAGATTAAGTTGTATTTATGAATAGATCATATAGTGTTTCAGTTTAACCATTGATTCAAAGAAATTTCTTAATCGAGTGGGATTTAACCATCCTTAATATATTGAGATACATCCCAAGGAGTATCAAAAGGTTTTCATGTTGATAGCATAGTGAATACTAGGTCAAATGATAAATTGTTAGTTTTAAATCCTCTAATAAGGTCGCACTTAACAGTGTTTTTGTAACCTTTAACAAGGTTGGCTCTTCATCGAGCTCACTTTAGAAGGTGAAAAATTTGGATTACTGGTCCCAAGTGGTTTTTCCCTTAACAAGGTTTCCACATTAAAAATCCATGTGTCAAATGTGTATATGGTTCATTTCTTTGATGTTTTTCTTTACACATTACTAAAACAAGATTGATCGGTAAAGACTAAGTTATTTACTGATATTCAGCAAAGACTAGGATAAGATAAACTGCTATTCGGTAAAGCTTAAGAAAAAGAGTAAATAGTATACTCCGAGCAGTAGATATTTGGTAATATTACTTAAAGGCATATATCTTGTAGGACTAAAGATAACTGGAGGTTTTATATATGTGATATAAATTTTGATTGGGATTATTGGATTAATTTTTGAGGCCACTGATTCACCCCCCCCTCTTAGTTATTCTAACACTAATATGATAACTAGAAGTTATATTAATATCCTATACCCATTTTAACTTTTATAGAACCCAAATTAGCTAATCTATTTGTTGTCTTGTTTCCTTCTCTGTAAATGTGGTTTATAGTAAAGTATTCTAGGTATTCCATTAAACCTCTAGTTTGTCTTACATAATTATTTAATTTCTTATTAGGAGTCTCCCCTTTTCTAATTGCATTAACAGTTATCGTTGAATCTCCTTCAATTTATAATTTTTTTTATTTCTTTCATTCTGATTAATTTTAATCCTTCAATAAGGACCATAAATTCTACCTCGTTGTTTGTCTTAATACCTACTAGTTCAGATACACTAGTGATTAATTTCCCATTATTGTTATGAATGCATGCTCCTATACTTTCAATTTCAGGGTTTTCTCTAGATGCACCATCAAAATTTCATTTATGCCACCCATAAGCAAGAGGATTCCATTTACATTCTAACCTTAAATTTTCCACATCCTTTTTTGGTTAAGAATTTATCAATGGAATTTTGAGGCCTGCCCATTTATTTCTAGTTTATCATCCCAAGTTGAGAATATTTTGGTTTGTTTACTAATAAAATTCCTATTATTAACTACCTCTACAATAACAGCTTCCACTTTGTTTAGAAATTGATTAATTTGAATTTCTTCCTCTCTAAAAATTCTTCTATTTCTTTCTTTCCAAATTTTCCATAGATAATTAAGGTAGTTATAACCCATATGCTATTGCGTAGATCATTATTCTTTGGTCTAGGCCATCCTAGCATAAAATCAACTAAATTATCAGGGAAGGAAAATTTCCAATTAAATCTTTTTGATATCCATTTCCAACACTGTATAGAATAATTACAATTGAGAAGAAGGTGATTAATGCTTTCTTCCACTTATTTACATAATACACATCTAGATGGTTCATTATACCCCATTTTACACAATATTTTTTATGTTAAAATTATCCCATGCAATTCTAACCAAGTGAACATGTCTGCCTTTGGTAAAAAAAGTTTATTCCAACATAAACTAGTTGGAAAATTAGTCATTTCATACCCTTTTTTATTTACATCAATCTATATCCATCTTTAGACTTATATTCCCCATTTTTTGCAGTAACCATACCAATTTATTTTTCTCATTTACTAGGGTTAATATACCTAGTACTTAATATATTCATTAATTTATCAAAAACATTGTCTGTAATATAATCCTTCTTACAAATATTCCATTCCCACCCTAATATTGGATTATTAAAAGGAAAGGTTATACAGTTATTCACAAATAATCTCATATCAATTTTTAATTTATCTATTGTGTATTTATCATTCATCAATTGTGAGATGGGAGGAAAGCCTTCCCAATAATCATCCCATAATAATGCCTCCATTCCATTTCCAATATTCTAGGTTACTTGTTCTCCTATAATATTTCTACAATGTCTCATAAAATTCCATACTCTTGAACCTTTGGGGGGATTATCATGTCTAAGAATACTTAGGGGATCCTTACCATCTAAATACTTGTATCTAATGATCTTTTTAGTTCTGGAAATATAACTATTTTCCATATCAATTTAGCCCCTAAAGCCAAATTTTTATCTTTAATATCTACACCACCATATTTTTTATCTTTGCAAATTGTTTCCCATGCAAGTAATGCAATTTTATTTTTAATTAGCTCCTTGCCAAAAGAAATATCTCATCTTTTGAGTTAATTTTTGTGTAACACACACTGGCATTTGTAAACAAGACATTTGGTAAATAGGTATTACTGACAACACTGATTTAATCATGGTTGCCCTTCCAGCTGAAGTTAACCATTTTCCTTTCCAAGATTCACCCTTCTTTTCTACTTTCTAAATAATATTATTCCACAAATTGGATTCTTTAATCCCTTTATCTAAAGGTAAGCCTAAATATTTGGAGGGAAAACTACCTTTTTTGAAATCTAATAACTTTAGAATCTTTTTCTCAGTAACCTCCTAGATGTTAAAGAAAAAGATCTCAGAATTTATCTTATTGATGATCTGGCCAGAGGAAACTAAATACTTATCAAGGACTATCTTTAAATTATTTGTTGCCACTATGTTAGCTTGTCCATATTGTTAGTGTAGGATTTTTTTTCCTAGATGGGTTAATTATATTTTCCTTTATTCCTAGGATTTCCTCCACATGTTTTTAATCTTTCTTAGGCAAGAATGTAGGTGCCTCCACCTACCAAATGTAGCTGCCTCCACCTACCAAATGTAGCTGCCTCCATTTACTAAATGTAGGTGCCTCCACCTACAAAATGTAGGTGCATCCATTTACTAAATGTAGGTTCTCCCACCTACCACATGTAGGTGCCTTCACCTACTTCTTTGCCTATATAAACAGGCTTCCTTACTTGTATTTTCATAACATGATATTGGAAATATATTGGATATGCTAGGATTGAATAATAGAGATCTTCCTTGATGTTGTTATGCCTCTGAGAATTTACATCAAGTTTATCTAATATTTTTATTCTTCTTATTTTATTTCTAGTTACTGATCTAACACTTTCAATTGGATTTTGGGTTATATCTATTTTAACAGATTCTAACATGGTATCAAAGCCTTTTTTTAAAGTTTAGATTACTTAGAGTTCTTGTCAAATCTTGTTATAATTTCTCTTGTGTTTCGTATGATCAAGAGAACAACAATATTTATGAAGATCCAATAAGTCTCTATCTTTCATACATGTGTTTTTTCTTAATCTAGTTGATTGCAACACCTTGAAAGGTCTAGAAGGTCAACGTGCAAACAAAGATTTTTTAGGCCAGCAGGGCCCACCTCCTGTGGGGCCTACCTCTTGCGGGGCCCACCTACTAGTGAGGTCCACCTCTAACAGGGCCCACATACCTATGATGGATCTTTTTGGTTATGAGGATGGCGCACAGAGTCACCATCAGACTCGACCTACCATTCATCTCTTCTTGGGCTTTCTTCGTCTAGGAGGGGCACTCTTTTCTGACATGCTGAGTTGATGGTCCCATGGAGGACCAAATCTGATGTCCCTTAGGTGGGTCATTTATTTTCACCTTAAATCCCTAATAGGAAATTCACTTCACCTAACCATACCTTGGACATCAGGATCCGGTTTTGGCATATGAAGCATCGTCGCAAAGGTGATCCTTTTCATTTCTTTAGAAAGGAAGGTCATTCAGTTTCTAGGTGTTGGAAGCGATTGGTGTTTTTAGAGGAGGCCATACAATAGTCTCATATCTCAACTCCTTCTTCTCCTTGTTCTTCTTCTTCATCACAGACAACCAAAGGACATGCTTTTTTTGCATGGGCCTTGCCTTCTTCTCAGTGAGACACAATTTCAGTGGCCTTGTCAAATTATCAGACTGTTCGAATGATGCTTCCTTTGATTCTTCATGTTGATCAGTATTTAGACTATTGGTACTTGTATTATTAGCTAGAATTTTTGACTTGCATGGTTGAGTAGTTTCATTGGGGTCACTCATACAAATTTATGTGCCATTTGTATCTTCGAACACCAGATGTTTGCCATAGTTTTCCATCTGTTCTTCTTTCGAGTAGTGTCATGGGGGAGCTTATGTAGATTATTGTCTTATGTATCTTTGGCTGACATATGTTTTTCGTTTGCTTTACGTCTGTTCATTGTCCAAGTAGTGTCATTAGGGGAACTCATACAGTTGATCCTGATCATCATCTTTCAGAGGAGGTTCTTCATTCAGCATCATAATAGTCATGATTTGACAGGTGTCTACAACTTATGCTTGAGGGTGTGCTTCTTGTTCCTCTTTGTTGGGACATTTTTTAGGGGAGACTTCTTATTATTCCTTTCAACATGTTTTCTTTTTTTCATGTTGTTTTCCCTCTACTGGAGAAATCATTTTTTATCATCTACTATTGCTTCATAGATTCCGTAGTTGTGCCAGTTTATGGGTTTTTCCAGTGTTCCTTGGAATCGGGTCTGCTATTTCTTTATCATGATTATGTGTGAGTCAGTGACTCGCATATGACTTCTAGTAAACAAAATTATGTTTCCTTTATTGCCAGATTCAGGATTCTGGTGTTACTCCATCAGTTCTCTTCCAGTGCTTCTTTGCAACAGGTTTTCTCTCTTTTGGAGAAGAATTTTCTCCCATGTGGTTTTCTCCTTTTCTCCGATTATGAGAGGATACTTTGTAGTTGTACATGGGTACCTAACTTGGCCTTGCTTCCAGGACCCATAAATATTTTCTACTATATCCACCTAAGTTGTGCTTAAGGGGGGTGTTAGTGTAGGATTTTATTTCCTAGATGGGTTAATTATATTTTCCTTTATTCCTAGGATTTCCTCCACATGTTTTCAATCTTTCTTAGGTAATAATGTAGGTTCCTCCATTTACTAAATGTAGGTGCCTCCACCTACCAAATGTAGGTGCCTCCATTTACTAAATGTAGGTGCCTCCACCTACCAAATGTAGGTGCATCCATTTACTAAATGTAGGTTCCCCCACCTACCACATGTAGGTGCCTTCACCTACTCCTTTTCCGATATAAACAGGCTTCCTTACTTGTATTTTCATAACATGATATTGAAGATATATTGGATATGCTAGGCTAACATAATAGAGATTTTCCTTGATGTTGTTATGCCTATGAGAATTTACATCAATTATATCTAATATTGTTATTTTACTTATTTTATTTCCAATTATTGATCTAACACTTTCAATTGGATTTTGGGTTATATCTATTTTAACATATTCTAAAACATATAAAATAGAATCATCAACAATTTTTTGGTGAGTAATAGGTTCTAATTGACTAGTAATATTAATTCCCTTAAGATCACCTTTGAATCTAGTTTGAGAAAGGGCTCTGCCTAAAGCCTCAACCATAATAATAAAGAGGAATAGAGAGAGGGGATCCCCTTGTCTGATTCCTTGTGAAATCTCAAAGAAACCCTTAGGATTCCCATGAACTAAAATTGATATTTTAGGGGTAGAGATACATTCATATACCATATTAATCCATTGTTTAGAGAAACTAAAAGCTTCCAGGCATTTACATACAAAATTCCAATCCACCATATCATATGCTTTTTTAATATCTAATTTCAATAGCATACTTGGTTCTTTAATGTTTTGGACAGAATGAATTACTTCTTGAGCAATAATGATACCATCTAATATAGATCGACCTGGGACAAAACTAGTTTGTTCATCAACAATTATTATTGGTAAAATAGTTTTTAATCTATTAGCCAAAATTTTAGTAAAAGGTTTGTATATTGTATTACATAAGGGATAGGTCTAAAGTCCTCCATACTGCTAATATCATCTTTCTTAGGTATTAAAGAAAAAAAGGTATTATTAATTTCCTATAATAATTTACCAAAATTCCTAAATCCTTCCAAAACCAAAGTGACTTCCTCTCCAATAAATGACCAATATTTCTAGTAAAAAAAAAGGAAATTCATCTGGCCCTGGAGCTTTATCCAGGTGTAAATGGTTTAAAGTATGTTCCACCTCTTCTTTGGTTATGTTTGCTGTTAATACTTGATTATGATCTTTATTAATGATTTTAGGGATATTTGAAAAAATTTCATTTTGTACATTTATATTTGGGACTTTCTTATTTTTTAATAAATTTTCAAAATAATCGATAGCTTTAGAAACAATTAAATTTGGATCATCTATTTCTACTCCTGATGAATTTTTAATCCTTGTAATCCTATTGACTTGTCTGTGATTCTTAGAATTATTATGAAATTTTTTTGTATTCCTATCTCCTTCTAACCATGTTTCCCTAGAATTTTGTTTCCAGTGTATCTCTTCCTTAGTTAAATTGTCCTCATATTTTTGTAATAATTATTTTTGTTTTAAATAACATTCTAAATCCATACCTTTGTTAATTACAATTTCATTAAAGTTTTTAAGCTCAACTTCTGTGTTTAGTTTAGTTTCCTAGATGTTACCAAAGGATGTTCTATTCCATTCTTTTAATTTCAAATTTATATGCTTTAGTTTGCACATGAATATATATGCCCTCGAACCTTTAAATTTTTTTCATTCCACCATATTTTAATGTTATCTAGAATGTTATTATCTAAGAACCACATTTTCTCAAACCAAAAGGGATTTCTATTAGGTTTTATACTCTCTAAAATTACCAACTCCACCGGAAAGTGTTCAGATGCTGAATAAGGAAGAATAAAATGATCTAAGTTGAAATTAAAAGTACCTAAGTTACCTTTAAACATAAACCTATCCAATTTTTCCACAATATTACTAAATTCTTCTCTCTTATTAGTCCATGTAAAAGTTCCATTGTTAGTTTTAATATCCATCTAATTATTCTTGTTGACCCAGTCTTTAAAGTAGTTCATCTTAACAGAATATTTCCCTAATCCCCTTATTTTTCATTCTGATTGAGGATTGCATTAAATTCTCCTCCTATAATAATAAATGTATTCATATAGCTTTGAATAAAGTATTCAATTTTCTTCCCATATTTTTACTTTTTCATTTAGATCAATTGGCCCATATAAGTTGATAATTGTAAAAGTCATCTTGCTCACTATACTGGTAATACACCCCCCAATCCAGTATCTAGATCCAAATTTTTTTTCAAATTAAATTTTCCTAGGATCCCATAATATTGCTACTCTAGTTGAGGCGCCAAACGCTGGCTCCCCAGAAAGTTCCCAAATCCCCAATTTATTTCCTAAGAGTTTTAGATTTTCCTTATCTAATTTTGTTTCTTAAAGAAGAATGCATTCAACATCAAAGGTCTTTAAGAATCTTTTTAAGATGTGTTTCATGTTAGGGGAATTTAATCCCCTAGCATTCCATGTTATTAATTCATTGGAAGGAGGCAAGGCACTTCCCCTTCCTAGCATATAACGTCATTAGTTTGGCTTGACCTACCGCATTAGTAGAAATGTTCCTTGATTCCCCTAGGGATTTCCTACCTCTTTTGCTACCTCCCCCTTAGTGATTTGTTCATTATTAATGTTAACAGGGCTTAAGTTAATAGTTTTTCTATTTTCTATGTTTATAATTTCTTCCTTAAAAGAAATAGGGAATTTTAAAGATACATTACAATGTCCTTCCTTAGAGGAAAAACTATCCTTAGAAGTTGAAACCTCTAAATCAGGGTAATTATTGACATTTTGCTTAGAGATTGGAGAATAATAACATAATTTTGGAAATATTTCATAAAATTTGTCTTGTATTTTCACTTTAATGGAATGTAAGTAATCCACCGGATTGTCTATCAATATCACAAATTTCACATCTGAACTTCTTAAAAAATCCCTATCTAATTCCACCAATTTTCCTAAATTGTTCTCAATTTCCATAATTATTTTACTATGAATAATTTCCATAGGTAAATTTAGCAATGATATCCATCTAATAACATGCAGATTATCTACTTTCTTAGGATTTAAATTTCTGCACCAATCGATAAATAAGAAACCTGAATTCCTAAAATTAGGGCAAACTCCATTTAAAAGGGAATATTTCAATTCCTTATCAAAACAATCAATGAATCAAAAATTATTTGACATAAGAGTTCTACTCACCTAACTTGGTTAGAACTGAAAATTACTTTGGTCTTCTTTAATGCCCGAGCGAACTTGGCATACACTAACTGTGCTCGGTTTGGGTATAAAAATTTGTGTAACATCACTATATTTATTTAAACATCAATGAAAATACACAATTGAATAATTTTCATCAACATATATAATTACTAGTTCAATAATTTTCATATTCATACCTTCCAGTAATTTCTTGATCCATGCAATGTTAGAGAAATTTGTAGTAGCAGCCACATATTCTACTTCTGTAGTGGATTGTGAGATGCATCCTTGATTTTTAATTATCCATGTGACAAGTGTGTCACTCATAAAGAATGCTCCTCTTGTTTTTCTCTTTTTCTCATCTATGTTTCCAGCCCAATCAACATCTGTATAGACTTGAAGCTCAAATTTGCCTTCTTTATTATACCACAGACCATAGTCTTCAACATTCTTTAGATATCTTAGAATTATTTTGACAACATTCATGTGTGATTCCTTGGGATTATATGAGAATCTTGCAACTATACCAACTACATGTGCTATATCTGGTCTAGTATGTACAACATACATTAGTTTTCCAATCATTGATCTATATAAGGTATGATTTACCTTAGTTGACTTTCTTCCTTTGTCATTTTTCATCTAGTTTCCATAGGTGTTCCAATTGGTTTGGAATCTTCCATCTTGAATATCTTCAGAACTTCTTTGTTGTATTTTGATTGTGTAATGTAGATTCCTTCATCCTGTTGTAGAATCTATAGACCAAGAAAAATTTTGATCTCTCCAAACATTGACATCTCAAACTCTTTTCTCATTTCATCAAAAAATGATTTGCATAACATATCATTACCTCCAAATATGATATCATCAACAAATATCTCACCAATCAAAATTTTATCATCAGTATCTCCTTTCAAATATATATTACTGTTCTCACTTGTTCTTACAAATTCAATACTAATTAGATAAGAGTGAATTATTTCATACCATGCTCTTGATGCTTGTTTCAATCCATACAAAGCTTTGTGTAGTCTAGATACCATGTTCCTCTTGTTAGGATCAACAAACCCTTCATGTTGTTCAATGTACACCTCTTCTTTTATATTCCATTTAGGAATGCAGATTTGGCATCCATTTGGTATACCTTGAATCCTTTTAATATAGAATAAGAAAGTAGAATTATTACTCCTTCTAGTCTAGCAACGAGTGCAAAGGTTTCTCCATAGTCAATACCTTCTTCTTATGCATACCTTTTGCATACTAATCTTTCTTTGTTCCTTGTGACTTCTCCATTCTCATTCAGTTTGTTTCTGAATATCCATTTTCTACCAATGACATTCTTGTCACTCGGTCTAGGTAATAATGTACTTGTCTTTTTCTTCTCAATATGTTCAATCTCTTAATTTATTGCAGTAACCCATTCATGATTCTCAAGTGCAGTATTAATAGATTTAGGCTCAAAATCACAAATCAAACATCTAGTGTTAAGTGACTTACTTCTTGTTCTCATTCCAGCTCTTTTGTCTCCTATGATCTAGTTCTTTGGATGGTGTCATCTGAAATACTTGGTAAGTACAAGTTCAGATATCTAAAGATCATTATGGTCATCATCTTGACCTTCATTTTGATCTTCATCATTGCTCAGTTCAGCATTGTGAGCATTTTCTTTATTTTTGGTGTTTGCAACCTGATGCTCGGATGGATTGTTTTGTCGCTCAATAGTAATACATTGTTGCTCAAGCAGAGTGTCAGGTTCTTCACTAGAAACAAATATGTTGTAATCTTCCAGTTCCTTTCTACTTTCCTCATCATTTTTCTCAGTAAATTCATCCACTTTAACCTTTGCACTTTCAATGATTTTATTAGAGGATTTTTTAAGACATTTATAAGCTTTGCTTTTGGTAGAATAACCTAGAAATATTCCTTCATCACCTTTGGATTCAAGCTTTCCATTTCTATCATCTTTCAATATATAAAATTGACTTCCAAAAATTCTAAAGTAACTTACATTAGGTGTGTATCCATACCATAGCTCATAAGGTGTCTTATTGGTGTCTTTCTTCAATTGAACTTGGTTCAATGTATAGAAAGCAGTTCTTACAGCTTCTCTCCAGAATGTTTGTGTGATGCCTTTTTCAATCATCAGTTTTCTGGCACAATCAACAATTGATATGTTTCTCCTTTCTGCAATCCCATTTTTTTGTGGTGTTTTCGGTGCAGAAACCTATCTTTGAATTCCATGCTCATTAAAAAGGTTGGTGAATTCATCATAAATAAATTCTACTCCTCTATCTAATCTTAAACATTTCAGTTCCTTTCCACTTTTTTTTCAACTATATTTTTATACCATTTGAACATCTTAAGTTCTTCTGATTTCTCTTTTTAGAACATAACATTCATCATTCTAGAATAATCTTCAACAAATAGAATGAAGCATCTATCACCATAATAGCTCTTTGTTCTCATGGGTCCACATAAGTCAGTGTGGAATAGCTCTATAATAACATTAGATGTGTAGGTTTTTCTCTCGAAACTAAAATTTTTCATTTTACCCTTTTGACAATTCTTACACATGACATGGTCAGATTTTAACATGCTCAGTAAGCCTCTTACTTTCCTTTTATTTCTTATCCTAACCATGTTGTCAAAATTCACATGACATAACCTTTTATGTCATAACCATATGTCTTCATTTCTAGCCAATAAACAAGTGGTATCAATCTTATCAAGATAGAATAGGTTACCTTTTGTTTGTTCACCAGTATCGATCAACCTTCATTTTTCATTTTAGATCTTTGCCCTTTTGTTCTCAAATGTAACTCAGTGACCTGTGTTATTCAACTATGAAACACTCAATAGATTATAGTTAAGTCCTTTCACCCAATAAGAATTTTCACATCTGATCAGATTATTCAACATTATGGTTCCTTTACCTTCAACTAGACAAGGTGAGTCATTACCCATTCTTACTGATCCACCATTATAATATTCAAAATTTTTAAACTTTTCCTTAGCTCCAGTCATGTGGTGAGTATATCCACTATCAATAATCTAGACGTCATTTTTATTAACCTTAGATATGAGTGCAATTTCAACATACCTTTCCTCTTCATCTGAATGATCCTTCATAGCAACAAATACCATCTCAATATCTTCATCAGATTCGGTGTTAGTATTTTCAGCTTTATTCTCAACCAGGTAATAAGCCTTCTTGCCTTTGTCCTTGTAGTCTCGGGTATCTCTTCTATCAAAGTGTCAGTTGCTTCAGTAATCTCTATCATCACTTTTGTCATACTTATTTTCATAAGATCTTTCATCTTTTCTTTCCTCTTTTCTCTTGTTTGGGCATCTAGTAGAAAAGTGTCCAATATCTTTACAATTAAAACATACCAATGGTAATTTACCTCTGTGTCTATGTTTGCGTCTCTGCAATCTTCTAGCCATTAGTGCTTTAATTTCATCAAGTTCTTGTTCATCACTATCACTTTCACTATCATTTCTCATAGTGTGTTTATGACTTGATTTACTTACTTTCAAAGAAGATTTGAATTCAGACTCAATAGATGGTAAGACACTGTTGTCAAAGTTATTCATCTCAAATGAAATAAGTCTACCAATCAAACTATCTAGAGTAACATTGTTATTTTCTACTGCTCTGATTTCTTGAATTGTAGATACTCTAATAGTATAAGCAGGGAGTAAGGTTCTTAGAAATTTACTTACTGTAACCACCTGAATTTGGTCTGTCGCAACTATGGACCCTATTTTCCCTAAGTATGATCATACCCTTGATTTTGTCCAAACGACCCTGTTACTGCTTGGCATAATTCTTTTAATCAATTTAATATCCTAGGTGATTTTTATCACTGATTTATATTAACTATTATAGCCATACAATTCAAATCAATTTCAACCAATCAAA
>MU224510.1:38804-49342 GCA_018584345.1 Thuja plicata
TCTAGTTAGAAGGCAATAGGCCGATATTAGTGGTTTTACATGTTTTGACTAACCTTTCAAGCTAATGCAATGACCTATTGAGTGTTTGTGTCATTTTCAATAGGTACCCATTTACACACACACACTTACCACTATTTCTTCTTCAAGTACACCTCCTACTCCTTGGATAGCATTAACAACCTCTTTGATTATGCTACTGTACTGAGTGATGTTTTCTCCTTATTTCATTCTTAGGTCATCAAACTTTCCTCTTAGGATTTTAGCTTTATCTCTCAGCACATTTTTATCTCCTCCATGTACTAGATTGAGTTTATCCCACATTTGCTTTGCAATGGTGCATGATTTGACATCTTCAAATTCAGCAACGGAGAGTGATGGAGCAATTTTTATCCTCATAGAATTGTGTTAATGTTTCTCTCTCAATTAATCAACTATCAGAGGTCTAGTATGTAACACAAATTCAATATCCAAGTACTGTGTGACATCATTTCCAATAAATGATAGGTGGAGTCTTATCTTAATTTTCCATGATGCAAAGTTGTCCTTGTTCAACTTAGGCACATTAATTTTTCTCATCTTTTGATCTTTATCTTAGGTTGTTAAACCTTCCTTCCAAGTGTTGGTTTCTTTTTATGTTTCAACAAAAACAACAACAACCTCTTCTTCTTATGACTATTTTTATAGAGAAGCCATCTCCAAATATTGATTCATGCAAGAAAAGGACCAACTAACAAGCACTCTTAAAATACTTCTACTCTTTAGGTTCTTCTATACCAAGGGGGGATACCCTATAATACCTTCTGATATCTCTATATGGTATTATCAAGTAGTAATCTCACAATAACCCAACATAACCAGGAGATACTAGATAATTGGCTAATTACCCATTGAACATCAACCATGAAATGGAGCATGAGATAGGAATTCACAATAAACTTTCACAAATATAGACTTAATGGATTTAATGTTTGTTTATAGGAGAACACAACCAATATGCAACTAGATATGCAATAGCATAGAATTTATCATCTTTAGATTAGTGCTTTATCTTTTGGGCTACACTCTGATTGAAATACAATATACTGAAATCAATATTCATCAAAGATTCTAGGCCATAAACACAATTATCCCAAACCCCTACTACCAATAAAATCCTAGCATATGTCAAATGAATCTATGCATTAATCAGAGCCTCATTTAATCTAATCCTAGATCAGAACTCTCAAATAAGTACATAAACATAGAGAAATTCTATGCTAATGAATCAAAAAATTCATAACTCATAAGACACATAACACAGGAGAGATTGTCTTTTGATCGTGTGGGTGCTTGTAACTACTTTAAAGTTGTTCAGAAGTAGCCACCTAGAATATTTTGTCCTTGTTCTTGTTGATGTAGGATTTTTACCTTTGTTTGTCTTATTCACCAATTAGGAACACTGCCACTTGTTGTCTTTCACATATTGCTACCTTCTCCTTGATCAACTGTATCATATTTGTCCTTCCAGGAGGTATACATCTCATCACTTGGCTAATCGAAACCAATGAATTCATCTTTCTTGATTTTAATATCATCCCAACTGACACTTGCCTTCTCAATTTCCTCTTTCCAGAATTAAAAAAATTCCCTGGCTTTGCCAATGAACTCCACAATTTGGATAAACAAAAGTGTGCTTTCCAAAGTAATAATACTATTGGTCCTGGTTGCCAATGCCTCATTCATTTGTCTTAGCCACAATTCCTAACTCTTTATGTCACCACTCTTCTTGAAAAGGTTAGGAAACATCTCATATCTATCCTTTGAATATTCTTTCCTCAAAGTTTCTATCTTCCTGATGATGATGCTTCTCTTTATGTCTATGTCCACCATCAATTTTAGGCATTTATAAGTGCTGGTTAAAACAATATCAATATTGTTTTCTTCCTTGGATATGGAATAAAATAATTTCAACTCAGCCTTCTTTTCTTTCCATCTATCCATGATCAAGCCCCACTTATCCTTGTCTGTATCATACTTATTTATTATGCTAATAATTTTTTTTCCTAGCATATAAAGGGTAGTAGGACTTAATTCCTTAGTACACTACATGAGAGTGGTATGTATTTTATCAGAGTACCTTTGTTGGACCCATGTCTCTGCTTCTTTAAATTTTGAAGATTCTTTAATCCATTTCTTCCTTGATTCTTCTAATCTGGTCCTTTCAGCAATCATTTTTTCTTTTTCTAATTCCAAGTCTGCTTGTGTAACAGGACTTGATGGCATAGGGGAAGGAGGGAAAGTCACAATTGGGCTAGATGAATCAGGATGATGTGGGTCTTGTGTTATCATCCTTTGAGGAGAAAATTGGGATATTTTTTTTCCCTCTAGGATATCAATTTTCTTTTCCTTTTCAATAGACTTTACCCTTTCATCATTATATGATTTCATGACTATCTCATATTTTTCCCTCAAGCTCTTGATTTCTTCTTCCTGTTTCTCAACTACTTTCATACCAAATTTTTTTGATTCCAGAGTAAAGCTAGCTTCTTCTACCCCTAAGGCACCTGCAACTCTCTTCACTAGCAAGCTTCCTGACTATTCAACATGGTCACCTTAGACAGTTCTCTTATTTTATTTCTTTTTATAGACCATATTTCCAGTGCTGCATGGTCTTCACTAAATTTGACACCAGTAGACACTCCACTAGTGTGCATTGGTTAGGTCTCTTTTCTAACAGCATCAAAGACAATGACATCAATAAGGTCCCACTGTGGAAGGATAAGAACTCCTTTCTTTATTAGTTCTCTGTCTTCTTCAAGAGTGATTTGGTCAAATTTAGCTACCATCTCATGCTTTACTTCCTTTTCAATGTCATCTTTATCTCTATCAGTTTGATCATCCTACAACTTCTGACATTTCTCTTTGAATTCATTAATGTTAATTCTCCAAAGGAACTGAATGAAATCCCTTGCTTTAACAAATTGGTCATGTGACAATAATTCATCACTATCTTTCTTAGTGATAGGATCCAATTCCTTCCCAGCAAACTCAGCTACTGTCATGTTCATTTCAACATGTTTAGGTGCCTCTGACACTCCTTCTTGTAGTTACTAGGCTGTAACAAAGACATGTCTTGTATTTTCCATTTGCCCTAATTGTTTAGCAATGGCATGTTCATCCACGTGCAGGGGAGACTGGGAAGGGGAATAAATATCACTTTTTTGTTGATCTTTTCCTTCCACCCTTTGCCTTTTTGGAGATGGCAATGATTGGGTATTGGAGTCTAATGTTCTTTTCCCTTTTTGATCGGAGGTCTTTTCAAATCTTGGTAGAATTGTGCAATATCCTCTCTGTTGGTACACCACATATTTTCCTTGTGGAACAACCCTTCCCTGTGTAGTTTTTCTCAAAATAGCCTTGGCCTTTTTTGGCTCTGTTTCCATTACCTTTTTCTTCTTCTGGTCTAAGGCTTGCATAATATCTTCAAACATTCTCATTAGGGATTCCACCTTCTTTGCCCACGGCATAAATTATTTCAAAGGATCATAATATTTATCAAAATGATGGACAAAATCTAATGATTTCTTATAAACTAACCATTTTTCCTTCTTGATTTCTTGCTCAATCAAGTCAAATTCATTCGTAATTATATCCTCAGGAAAATTTAACTGATGTTCTAGAGCTAAACATTTAGTCCTCTTTCTGAACATGTCACTGATGAATCCCTCATTATCTGCACAACTTTCCACTAAGATTGCCAACTGATAAGGCTCCAAGTATTTGTGAAACTGGGTCTATCCTCCTTTAGTAATAATGAACTGATGTTCTTTTGTGATGGTTGGGAAGATGCTGCCCTTCATTTTCCCAGTCAATGCTTCTTCTTGCAACACACCTAGTTGTCTCTGTATTTCTTCCATGCCTATCTTGAGTGGTACCCTATAAGGGAGGACATTTGGAGTTCCTCTGAAACCATAGACCCTAATAACTGTTGAAATAGGGTATAGATTGAAGTCACCCCAATTGTGAACAATCTGAGACTCTTTAACATACTCCATTGGTCTCAAAAATATCAACACATCTATTTGAATTCTTGGGTTGTCTAAGCATAATAGTGCTCTGAGACTAGAGGAAAAACATCTATCAAAATTGATAAAACTAGCCTCTTTCCTGTCTGAAGACAAATCAGTACTCCACAACTGAACTGGCAAATCTTCATCATCCTGAAATTTGATAAGATCCATTTCTTCCTCAAAATAGTTAGCATTATTATACAAGATCGTGTGCATCATCATAGAATACCACCCAAATGGCTTAACTATTTTATATTCTTTTATGCCTACTAGGCCTTGATGCATCAGATCAACAATGCAATTAGTGAAGTCAAAGACAATAGACAAATGTGGATGAAAAATTTGGACTATCATAAGCATAAAATGAATGGGCATTATTGTCTCTTCATCCTCTCCTAGAACATGACGTAGGGCACTATACATCCCTCTAGCCTTTCCACTAAAATAATCCAATTTGAAGGGCTCTAGTGTGTTAGGGCCTACTACAATCAAACCCCCTATATTATTGAAACATTCTTTCAAAGGCCTAGTTCTTAAGTATTCCTTTTGATTCTTGTATACTTCTTTGAAATACTCAAAGTCTATGTCCTTCATCTGACCAAAAAGGTCACTCAACTTGAAAACTTTTCTTATCTCATCAGCTAAGACATTCAATAATATGTTCCCATCTGTATCTCTCAGAATCCTAGACACCTTATCATAAGTTTTAGCAATTGTGATTAACAAATATGTGTCCATAAATACTCCAGGAACTATCAATCTTCCAACATCCAAATCCCATATGTTACAGTGTGGGATAGGAGCATTTCTTCAGCTGAAAGAAATTCTGAAAAAAGAAAGACCACTTACACTAACCTTGGCATCCTTAGCCCATCTTCCTAGATCATAAAAACCCTCCCTGACTCTAAAATGAGGAATTACAGGCACTAATTTTTGTATTTGAGTAGATTCATTGGTGGATCCATTCAGCTATTGTAAAAGATCATCCCGCACATTCCTGTCTTTGTAATCTACTTTACCAGTGAACTCAATTCTAGGGGCCATTTTCTAAACTTGGGGTTTCTTTCAGTAATAGTATCAGACTATATCAATACTATGTTTATCTTTTAGAACTTGAAACCCTATAGCAAGTATGAATTTTAATGTTTCAACAGAAAACTTACCCATTCTGCAATTTGTTACACAGAGCGCGAGATTGCTACAAATTCAATCACTTCAATGGTTATGGAAACTTTGAACTCAATTAATGAATTATATTATCAATCAAATCAATCTATTGCATTGAATTTTACTGAAGTGGCCACACACTCTGTAATCAATTCATCTAGTTTGAACATTCGCAGCTCAATGGTTCATTGAAATCAGTCTTAAAATTTTTAATTTAAATCATAGATCTTTTCAACATCTCATCTTATCGTGTGGATCTCATCACTTTACAGAAACCACTATTCATCCTGGACACGTTTCAGCATGACTTGATCGCTTAAAAATTAGATCTTGTGCATCTCCCTCATAAGTATTTAATTGAGCCATCCAGTCTTTTCTAACCTGACCACCGGTTACTTTATCGTAAAATTTACCAATTGTGGATGCGACTTTATCAACTTGGACACGCGTCAACACCACTTAATGGCTTATATGCTAGATCTTCCTCATCTCCACCTTAATTCATTAAGTGAGCCATCTGATCTTTCTCAAATTGCATCCTCTTTATCTTATCCTTGCACTGTACTGGGCCCACCAACTGCCACGTGTTAGCACATCTTGATCGCTTATACTATAGATCTCGATCACTTTAACACCCAACGATTAAGTCAATTGTCGGATCAACCTTTAGATTCTCATATTTTAATTCCTTTCTTATGACCTCAGCCAGACCCACTGGGATACATGGCATCACAAATTAATGGCTTACATGTTAGATCTCGATCACTTTATCATTAACCTATCAAGTCAGTCGTTAGATATTTTTTGAACTATCATCCCTTTAATCTGCGATCACCTTTACTGTTAATGGAATACACGTCATCTCTAGGACACGTAGCAGCACATCTTAATGACTTGAATGATAGATCTTACGCATCTTTGGATTAAGCTATTAAGTTAGCCATTGAATCAAAAGGGAATCTGACTATAGTTTATCAGACAACTGTTCACAAATCTCGGGCCCACCAACTACCATGCGTCATCACCGCTTAATGGCTTATAGGTTAGATCTTTCACATCTTGATCATAAGAAATTAAGTGAGCCATTGGATCCATCTGCACTTTAACCTCTGTCAAAATTTATGAAATAGGGCCCACATCACTACAGGGACACACATCATTCAAAGTTGATGACTTATAAGATAGATCTCGATCATTTTGAGAGTAAGTCATTAAGTGGACCGTTGGATGAAACAAAAACTGCATGCTATTTTACTGAAGCTTCAACTTATGTTGGACCTTACATAAACACATGTCATCACTGCTTAATGACTTGAATGATAGATTCTTTGTGACTCAGGACTAAGTCATTAAGTGAATCGTTAGATTAAAACATATCAGCTTGCCCCATAATAGTTTAATAAAAGAATTGCGAGCCTTTAGACATAGGGATTAATAAATTTCTAAGGAGTTAGGAATTTATGAACTTATTGAACACGACTCTGTTTAAATGAATACACGGTGGACACATGACTTAAGTGAAAAAAAGGTAATGTAAAAATAGAATCCACTCCAAAGCTTAGGGTTTGAAAACAAGATTTACACTTTGAAAATTTCAAGCAAGGGTTTCAAAAATTTACATAAGACCCTTTTTGTAAATGTAGACCAAGGACTCATTGTTTTGGAAATTTTTTAAAAAGACCTAACACCAAGCACACAAGCTCTAATAGTAATTGTTAGAATAACTGAGAGGGGGGTGAATCAGTGGCCTCAAAAATTAATCCAATAATCCCAATCAAAACTTATATCACATATATAAAACCTCTAGTTATCTTCAGTCCTAAAAGATGTATGCCTTTAAGTAATCTTATCAAATATCTACTGCTTGGATTATATTGTTTATTCTTTTTCTTAAGCTTTACCAGATAGCAGTTTATCTTATCCTAGCCTTTACTGAATATCA
Source organism: Thuja plicata (assembly GCA_018584345.1). NCBI lineage: Eukaryota > Viridiplantae > Streptophyta > Pinopsida > Cupressales > Cupressaceae > Thuja > Thuja plicata. The sequence goes on from MU224510.1 coordinate 45,963, forward strand.
GTAAATAACTTAGTGTTTGCCGATCAATCCTATTTTATTAATGTGTAAATAAAAGCATCAAAGCAATGAACAATATACACATTTGACACATGGATTTTTGGTGTGGAAACCCCGTTAAGAGAAAAACCAAAATTTTCACTCTTCTGAAGTGAGCTCAGTGAAGAGCCAACCCTCTTAAAGGTTACAAACACATTGTTAAGTGAGACCTTGTTAGAGGATTTAAAACTAACAGTTTATTATGATACCTAGCATTCACTATGTTTTCAACATGAAAACCTTTTGATACTCCTTGGGATGTATCTCAATATATTAAGGATGGTTAAATCCCACTCAGTTAAGAGATTTTCTGAATCAATGGTTAAACTAAAACAGTATATGATCTGTTCATAAATAAAAATTAATCTTGCAGATGTTGAGATCTATTGTAATTCCATAATACCTCTTCTGACCAATGTTCTCTTCAATTCCTCTCCTTCACTTCTTTCTTCTCAGTGAATTTTGTTGCTTCTCTGTTGCTCGGTGTCTGCAGAATTCTTGGCTATGTTCCTCAGTATGTATGATCAAATCTACATGAAGACTTCTATCTTCACCATAATTATCTTCAACATTCCTCTCTTGATAATGAATTACTTGTCTCTTTATATAGACATGATTTCACCATTCTTCTATCTTTCTTTTTTTCTCCGTTGATCACTTCTTGATCCGTAAAGCTCGCCATGCTTGCTTTAGTTTTATTCCGTAAATATCTCCTTGTTTTCTAGAATAAAACATGCTTTAAATCTCCTTCTTATCTTTAGTTTTTAACTGATCGATAGAAATAAAGTAAACAATTAGTTAGCTCTAAATATATCTCTGCCAGCTAAGTTGTTTTGTCATTTCCTAACTCTAGTTCCCGTCGGTCAATACTTCAGTTGTACTCGATGACTACTGCAGATAGCTCAGGAATCAACTTCAGTTCTATTCGTTGACAACTACAGTTGGCTTGGTAATTCTTTCTTGGGTATCACTTTCTTGGGTAACACTATCTGTTAGTTGACACTGTGAACTTATGTGCTCGGGGTTCACCTTCCTTCGGGGTTTACTGTCACTCGGTGTTTATGATTACCGACGACATAAAATTTGTCTCTTTAGATCTGTAAGTGTTGTGATAATATGTGTATGAGAAATCATACCATATTAAGTTGATATCAATGACAATACAATACATTAACTAATTTAATGTCTTGCATTTACTTTCCACAGCTCTGTGATCATCAACTTTGTCATCTTCAAACATTCAATCAGTTATAGCTCATCAATTAGACATGGATTAGGAAAAAAGGAGTAAGGTAAATAAATATTAACTAATAAAACATATGGAAGTTAAGAATCTCAAACGTTATTAAATAATATAAAATAAGGTAAAAAAGGGATTAGTAAAAGAAGAACGTTCCAAATTCTATTGAACCGGTTCATTTTCTAGAAGACATTATGAATGAATCGAACAAAGGAAGTATAAATATGAGATAGTTACATTAGATAACAAACAGGAAGCTTATAATATATTTCTTAAGTAGGTAAGATATGGCTACTGCAATTAAACTTAGATGTTCAAAATCACAGGTAGCCTTTGATGGTAAAATTACAATGAAAAGAATCAAGAAATTATGCTGGCAACTTATGATATAACAGTAAGAGTTATTTATATTATCTTAGGAAGATAAATTATAGAAAATAATAATAGTCATTGAGTAAATTCAGACATCCCAGCAATGTTTATAGCTTCATATTTACAATTTGATCCAGATATACATATTATAGGGTGACTCTACAGAAAGGTATTTAAGAGGAAATATCTTAAAGACCTAAATAAGGTGATTGCAAGTGTCAGAGGAGATTTAACAATACCTAAACCAAGATACTACCAACATTTTATCAGGAATGACAGGAAAATACCTACCTATCTTGTTTTGAAGGTTGAAGATTGGGAACAATACAGTGAAGAAACACCATCAATTAAAAGGAATTTGGACTTTTTATTTATCTTTATGCATATTAGGAGCACAAATGAAGCTAAATGGTTTGATAACTTTGTTATAGAAGATGATTTGGTCTTATTCTACATTGTGATGAAAAGAATGATGAGTAATAAATGTGCACTTGTTATGAGATATGGATATTTCTTCTTTTCTTTCGTACAAGTTTCAAAAGATGATAAGCATATATATTGAATATATAGATATGGGAATATACATATATATCAATATATATAGTTGTATATATGTGTGTGTGTGTGTAGGAAAGAATATATATATATATATATATATATATATATATATATATATATATATATATATATATATATGTTATTTTTTGATGAATATTGATATTTCAAATATCAAAGTAGTTGTAAGAGTTGTGTAATAAATAATTAATAATGGTGGTAATATAAATGGATTTATACATTTCAATAAGAAACAACAGATAACAATCATGAATAGACTAGAAAGAAGTGGAATTAGATACCTTTAGGGAAAGTAGTTTTTATTTATGGGGAGTAGGATAAGGAATTTAATAATAATGGCACTTTTAATAAGGAATGATTTATGACTACAAAATCTTGTAATGACTCATGCAAAGACATATCGCGAAGACAAATCTTTACTTCTTGTCATATCTAATCATGATGAGGAGTGCTTTGAGAAATGTCTAATCAAATCTGTGCAATCAATCAACCTTCAATAAATTTTAGAGAAGTACAATTAACTAACCAAAAAGTAATGTAGGGGACAATATTATAATTTAGATATCCTTTTGAATTCTTCTTTGTCTATTTAAGATTGAATTATAGTCATTAAAAGTTCACAATTTGACAGCGCCAAGTAGACAGTAAGAAGGTAAGCAGAACAAATGTATTTTTCAAAAAATTAAAAGGGGAAATTCTTTTCCTTTTCTTTCATAGAATTTCACTAACAAAGGATCTTCATTGAAACATAAATGTATACTAATGTAAGGACCTTTCATACTCAGAACAAATGAGATATGGAATTCCATGGAAGTATTAAACCAGAAAGATGGAGCAAAATTATGAAACCAATGGATGATATGACCAGAAGGGCGACAGAGTTGGCTCTAGGTGAATCATATTTTGATTATAGTTTTACACTGCATACAGTGAGATAGTAGGAACCTTTATCTCATGTCTACTCAGGGCAGGTACCAGGTGTGTGCTAAAATGTTGACACACTTCTATGAATCATTCCATCCAAGGTTTCTCAAGAATGAGGTCTCAAATATTGATCCATAGCTCTCTAGTCATGGAGTGCAAAGGTTTGAAATGGAGGCCCTCAGATTGACCTAGTTAGTGCCTATGCAAGTACACCATGAAATGAGAGATTCAA